>JANHGC010006043.1:22291-38885 GCA_027560395.1 Boaedon fuliginosus | reverse complement strand
ACAAACAAACAAACAAATAAATAAATAAATAAATAAATAAATAAATAAATAAATAAATAAATAAATAAATAAATAAAAAAGGAAAGGTGTTGGTGGAAAACCTGGAAAAGACTGTGTCTTTCCTTAAAGAGTTAGATGGAAAAAGAAATGAAGAAAACATTTCACCTGCTCTGGTGGGAAAAAAAGTTTAGCCTTTAAACGGTAAGAATGTACAGTAGTTCAACACCAAATATCAGTTATTAGGACCAATTTTTAATCTGAAATATCCAGTATTCCCAGCAAACAGTATTCCCATTGTAGTCTGAATGCAAAAGATACCAAATTTAAGTCTCATTATAAGCTTCTAACATTTCTCTGTTGAGCTTATTGGAGGTGAATCCTTAAGGCCACTGAAATGCCAAAGATATTTTAGAATGAAAGATTCTTATTTGAATAAGTGACTTTCAAAAATTTAAGCTGCAAATTGGTACCCATGGAGTAACCATCTTTACCCAGTTTATTTTGAGGGAGATTACATTGCCTATCATCATTACTATATATTGACTAGTAAGGATAAAAGATACAATACTGATGTATACTTTCTGATGACCACAAATATTAAAGAAATGGATACTGGTGTGAAATATATTTTAAAGATATTTGAGGGATTATTGCCAAGTTGTTTTGATGCACCAGATTTAATACCAGTACTAGTTCACTTGAATGCCTCCTTTTGTCTCCTGAATCACTTGAATAATTGAGAGCAATGAAGAATTTTAAAACCTTATTTTCATGGCTGCTTTTAAAATTATAATTTCATGCTATTAAAAGGAAGATATGCTAAAAAAATTGCATTTTTAGACATATTTATATCAATGGAGATTCATGCTTGGCCTCTGAGGCCAGAATAAAATTATTTTATTTCTTTTATATTTCAGTCAAAATTAAAAATACAGTAATGAAGTACAAATTCTATAGATGTGTATTTAATTATGTTCTCTTTTTACCATATTAACAAATTACAAATTGATTCTAACTTGGTCAGTGTGTTTAGTGTTTGGGACAAAAAGGCAAAAGCTGCATTGTGATATTGCATCACAAACTTTGTTCTTTTTATATATACTGTATGTGTGACATCCTGAAGCACAGGCAAAAGGGGTGGAACATACAATGCTGTGGTACAATTCTGCTTTCTTCGTTTGACCTACCTTGATCCTCCTGGAGATGCTTCTTCACTTTCAGGGGCCTTGGTATTCTGAAAAGAGAAGTATTTTGTGATCTTTAGAAGAACTCACAATAGTTTCGTCATCCTTAGCTTTATTTGTAGTGAACAATTGTAAAGCAGTGAACAATTGTAGAGCAGATAAGGAGCAAACCTTCTTCTTTGAAGGGGCATCTGTAGGAGGCAGGTCAAAAATGTCATGACATTTTTGTCAGATGACAGCTGACACTGCACAATTGAAGCCTTGTGCCTTTTTTCATGCATCATGCATGCAACACATTTAAAAAAACAAGTGGAGCTTTGATCACACAGTCACGACCATCTCAACATTTTTACCCTTCCTCCCAGATACTCTGGCCATAAGACCATAAAAATCAGAAGTATTAATTTAGGTTCCTACAGTAAAAATATTTTATTTCAGAACTAAATAAAGAAGAACTACTGTTAGGAACCACTCTAAGAGCCATGGTGGCACAGTGGCTAGAATGCAGTATTGCAAGTTAATTCTGCTGACTGCTGACTGCCAGCAGTTCGAAAGTTCAATTCTCACCAGGCTTAAGGCTGATTCAACCTTCCATCCTTCCGAGGTCAGTAAAAGGAGGACACAGATTGTTGGGCACAATATGTGATTCTGTAAACTTCTTAGAAAGGGCTGTAAAAGATTTTTCTTTCTGTGAGAATGGATATTGTAATATGTGGCCTTTATTAATTACGTTATTTGCTAAAATATGCTACCTAAATTATGAACTTTCAAATTATTTATTTTACAAATAGCTGATGTGCCATAAAAATATACAATGCAATATCAATCCAGCTTCTACTGATTTTACTAAAATATGTATCTGTTTATTTATGTATACATTAAGGAACATAATTTTTAAGAAGTCTCTGAGTATATTTCAGGATTGTATCTGGTTATACTGTATACCCAAAGAACTTGCTAATATATTTTAAAAGTTAAAAAGTACAACTATTTTAAAGTACATGGTTATAAATTATTTCAATTATTATTTCTCCCCATTGTCATTGGGAAGAAGAGTGGCGGCTCAAATCTACCTGTGAAGACTTTCCTCTGGGAGTTAAATTTACGCTTTTTTAAAAGCAGGGTAAAGAAGAATCCCTTCAACGTAGATAAAGTTATACCAGGTCCTTACCATAATAACTGAGGAGAGCGGAAATTGACTACTGTCTTCAGCCTGATACAATCTGTCATTTTAGAATCCCTTATTTGCATTTAATTAAAATCCTAGCTTCAGTGTAGCCTTTCAAAAACTTTGGGGACAAGAGAAAGTAACATCCATTCAAAGTGTATATAGATAAGACTTTATTTGTAAAGAATTTCACACTTCCCAATCCTCATTCTAGGTTTGGCAATATAGCAAGGCATTTCAGTTTAATCTTTTTGTAACTTGGAGATCTAGCTATTCGGGTCATCAGAACTAAAATTAGCAATGGATTAGTGTGTTTCTGTGTGTTTCCTTGAAATATGCTATCGGTTTCTAAGAAGTATCAGTTGTCAAGCACAAAAAATTCTATAGGTTTACATAGGTTGCAGCATAAATGATTTCTTGAAGCCTATATAAAAGAATCTGGTCAACTAACAACACCAAACTGGCACTAGATAAGAGTCAACAGAATTCATGGAGGGGCTGGACTTGAATTTCTTGAGGCAATGCAAGGACTCTAAACTGACAATGCATTTAACTCCGCCTCTCCTAGCTCTGCTTGTGCTTCTCCTATATCAGACGAGGTCTAGAGAAGATCTTACCTTTGCCTAAATACAAATGGGAGAAGGCTATTTTGTTTGTAGATGTCCAGATGAAAACCAATTGCACACAGTACAGTCAAACATCGGTTCATGATTGCAATCTGTTCCCAGACTGCAGTCGCAAACCGATTTGGCCACGTTCTGAAGCAACACTCACTGTGCATGTGCAGACAATTCTGTGTATGCACAGAAGGCAAAACGGTGCAAAAAGGAATCTTTCCACACTGTTTTTGTTTGCCACTCGAGTTTTGAGTCGTGAACCAATTCAAAAACTGGGTGGATTTTTAGGTTGTGAGCGAATTTGGTCACAAACAGAAGAATGCACGAACCGAGGTTCTACTGTTTCAGAGTTCCAAAATACACAGAACTCTTCTCTATTAATGTAACATAATGTAATGTAAAGAGAATCAAATAATAGCTTTAAGCCTTCCAAATATCCTGTACCCTCCTCGTTCTAAATCTGGCCCTCCTGAATAGGTTTTAACTTGTCCAACCACACTATCCAATTTTCACAGGACATTCCACCTATATTGTTTTAGATCTAAAAAAGTACCGAATATAAAATAAATTTACTTCATTTGTCTTAAAAAGACTGCATATTTTTCTGCAACTCAGCTTCAGTGGGAAAACTCTAAATGTTGATTTATCGCAAGCTACTGTGCAATCCTAAAGAGAATTTCTTAGAGAGAAAGCCTTACTGCTTCAACATTTGTCACTTTCAAAAAAAGTGTGCTTAAGAGTGAAAGCTTAAGATAGCCAACAATTGTTGTGTGGGTCCTGGAATGCATGCGGAAATATGCCAAAATTATGAGGTAGTTCTGGGAATCAATGCATGCTCACAGAATTAATAGTGGAAAAAATTACTGAAGCTACCTTCAGTGGTTCAGATCACGAGGAATGAACCTTTCACATATCCACGTTTGATGTGATTACATTATTGTTATGCTTGAATTGAGCATGTCTGATATACGATTATAACAAAATACATATAACAATAAATATCCCATCCTTTTCGCTGTTCAGTAGCAGCTTCCTTTGCTCCCTCCTGCTCTGTTAACAGCACAAGGTATAATCTTCCAAGGGTTGACTGTAAATAATCCAGTTAAGCACAAGGCTACTGTTACATTTACAAGTAGGGAAAGCTGTAAAGATTTTCATAAGATTCTGACTTAAAGTACTTCCTTTAGCTCCACTCAAACCGTTGTTCTTGATCTTAAAGCTGATAGGTATTCACTTTCTGAGTATTTGATAAAGAAACAATATTGATGCTTTTTTATGAAGAGTCTATTACATTGTCTACACCCTTCGTACTTGAAATATGATGCTGGAAAGAACTCTGTATTTAATCCCATTTAGATTTACAAAGCTATACAATATCTAGGAGATCAAAAATGGTGCCTTTATCAAGGGCGGGCTCTAAAATAAGCAATGCCTCATGTGAAGAATGGCTTCAATATTCCATTAACAAATAAATGCTTACTGCTTTTTACAAAATTATTTATAATGCCTATAGGATAAAAATAATATTTATATTTACAGTACACACAATGCTTGGCAAATCTGCCCCAAAGGGAAACTGAAACTTATTTTTATTTAGTATGAATGGTATCAAATGGGAAATTGTAAAAAGAAGAAAATAATGTAAAAAGAATAAAAATACTATAAGGCTAGTTTAAAAAAAAATTATACTGTGTGTAAATCACCTAAAACCACAAGGGAAAGGACAAGTTCTTTTTAAAGCCATTGTTTATTTAAACTTAACTCACTGGAAAGCCAGATTGTATAATGCATAAATTAACAAATGCTAAATCACAAACTTTAACTTAGGGGAAAACCAGTAGTGAATCTACCTGAGCAGGGGGTTGGACTACAAGACCTCCAAGGTCCCTTCCAACCCCATTATTCTGTTAATCTGGATAAATGAGATGTAACTTCCCTAAAATATTTGCTTCAATGATTCCAGCTGCATTCTGATCATTTCCCATGCTAACCTTGAACATGGTAAAAAGGCTTCTAGGTCCAACATATTCCAACACATCAATAACAATGGAATATCATCGCTGTTCTTGATGATCGATTCTAACTGAGCCTGTGGTCAGCAAAGAGGCCATTTGAATTTTTCCAGGAAGCTGAGACATGTCCACTAACTGACCTTAATTTATGTAAAATTATAAAAGTATCAAGGTGGAATAAAATGATCCCTGTATCAAAACAAAGGAGAAAGTTGCAGTTGCACCATCCAATAAAAGTTCTAGATGTAGTCCCAGTGAAAGATTTGGCCATGTAATAACACCAGCTACTATATTTAATGTCCATATAAATCTAACCGACTAAACTAAGGAAATCAAAATTATACAGCGAGGCAATATAAAATATTTATCTTGTGCTTATATAAATATTCTACCTTTGTGCATATGTTAGGGAAGACTTAGGCACAACTCCTAGGCACAACTCCACAGATGTCCCATCACATCACAGCAGGATTGTCCAAGTTGGTCTACAGTTCCCCTAATTCTCCTACAAGAACATATTTGAAAAGGTTGTACTGCTCGTGCTTTTTACTTTGAGAAGCAAATCTCTTAAATGTGACCACTTCCCTTGTGTGTTGTACAGCTAATCTACTGAGAACCTCATGCATGGCATCCTTGGGTAATTTTATGAAGATTCCCTCCCCAATCCATATTACATGCTTAGCTATCATTATAGCTTGCATTTCATAATTTTAAGTTAACACTTCAAAATAGACGTCCTTCTTACCAGTATTGTGGTTTTTTACTTTAAAGCACACAACTTTTTTTGATGGTAGCAGACATAAGGGTTAGCCTGGTATTCTTCCGAATCAAAAAAGCTATTTAAAATATGTGTGATCAATTGCAGCAACAACAAAAATAACAACAAAAGGCATTTGTTTAATATCTGAATGAAATAGGAATCTCAATTGCAGTCCAAAGTATTTAAATAAGCTATTACAAAGGAGTGCTAAAAGCCATTATATTGCATGATTTCCTGTGAATAATAGAACTGCTTTCTACCAGGTATTTTTACTTTAATGTTGGAGAGAGATTGTGTTCAGCCACTGCATCCTTTCAAACCACCACTACTGGTATTGTTATAACTTTTTCTCTAAAAGAAGATAGTATGAATATATTAAAAATAGACGCTGCAACTTAGGAAGAAGCAGAGCTTTAAACCTCTTATGCATTAGTCTCCCCATCTGCTGCCAGCATGTCACTTAAGCCGTGACATCCGTGTAGAATTACAGCATTGTGATGCAGAAAATGCCTGTCACACACAAACAACATTATAGCACTCTTTTAGTATAATACTGTATGTCTATAGCATGCGATAGTTCTAATGACATACACTGCTTCTTAAGTTGCTCTAGGAAGTTTTTAAGAGGAAAAAAATACATTTATCATATACATAATGATTACAGTATGGCTCCTAAGTGTGGCCGCCTCCTGCGATTTTAAGGGGAAAGGATTTGATCCCTACATTCTTGGCCAGGATCTTCCCCGTAACAAGTCAGCCATAATAGTGCCCTTTGGGATGAGAAAAGCAGACTGTCCTTTCAGTACTGTCTGAACTTGCTTGCTGTAGTACAAGCTGTTTCATAATCAGAAGTTAAAAACTAGACTCTGGAGTAAATACCTAAATTCATTACATGTTTACATTAAGTCCAATCTTAATCATTTCTTTCTCAAGCAAAGAATCATGGTTTCCAGAAAGGGAGCGGCAATCATATTAGGTACAAAACATTTCTTCCAGATTGTTTTGACTGACATGATAGATTTCTGAAGACTGGGTAATCTGCTAATCTGTAGGATTTGGTGAGAATTACGCATAGCAATTTATACAATATCTGGCTTGTACAGAAATAAGCCATATCAGAAATAGTTTATGACTTAAATTTACCTCCCGTTATACAGAGGCACTGGTATCATCCAAAGGGATTACATTTTAAACTTTAAAATAAATATATCAGAATACTATTTAAGAGATCTCATTAATATTTTTGCTCTTTTTACTATTATAAGATGAAATACTGAAATATTGTCAGTATCTCATAGTAAAAATAGTTTTGCAGGTAGGATTTCTCTCCTAAAATACAATCACTAAAACACTGGCTGCTCGTTTGTCTTCAGTATTTAGTTTAGTCATCTATTTCATTTAATTCACTGTTTTCTTCTATGCATTTATGTATAGAATATTTATTGCCCGCACACCTATGCTAATGAGATTGATGAACCTTATGGAGACAGATGGAATTACCATTATTTTTTTTCTACACACACATTTTTATTAAATAAACATGTACTGTTGAAGAAATGATGAAAAGGCAACTAATAGCAGCAGAATATAGTTGTTCAATGGTTTTCCCATTTATAGTTGTCAGAAGGATTCAAAATGTATAAAAAGACATAGAGCAAAGTAAGGCAGAATTTTGAAGTATAATTGTGCATTGATGACGATGAACATGTAATTGCTAAAAGGTATAAACTTTTGTTGAAATTGGAAACAGAGGAGGAACAGATTAAAGAGTGTATGATAAAGTAGGCTAAGAATTTTGGTTATGATATGCAGGTCAATTAATGAAAAAAAAGTGGTTAAAGGTGTTAAAATTTAGATTATGTTATGTCTTAAAGAGAATGTTTATTTTTTTAAAAATGATGTATCATTGGTACGTGATACAAAAGAAGTTACCTAGAAAGTATAAAGGAATTTCAAATGTATGTTGGAAATAGAAACAAGATGAAGGACCCATGGTCCATGGAAATGGACTCAAAAACATACACTGATATTTAATATTCAGCTGAAGCCTGTTCAACTGAATATTCATCCAGAATATTCAACAGGATTAATTTAATAGAAAAAAAGTCATGGAAGATTATGTCAATATAAAATTACTGTAGCAAAAGTATTATGCACGCCAAGATAGTAAGGTACATCACTAGCCACCATGGAAGAATGGCTGATAAAATTGACAGAACATACGAGCTAGATAAATTGATTCTTTGTTTAGAGAAAAGACACTACTTACATTTATTGGTAACTTGAAACCCCTTATGGAATTTATGTGTAAAAATGAAAACAAAAATGATATTGTGATTTATAGTTTCAGTATATGCACAATAGATTATAGAAGGAATAGCATTATGATGTAATTTTAAAGAGATTAAAATATAATTGTACTTATAACTGCTATGAAGCTATTTCTTTTTGCCTTTATATCTTTCTCTATTTGCTCTTTATTTCTATTTTCTGTCATTTTTATCTTTTCCACTTTTTCTGTTCCTGTTTAGCTTGTACTTATTATTTTTAAAACTTTTAATGAAAATTATAAACAATAAATGATAAACTATACATAATCTTTAGTCATTGGTGCACTCTTTTATGAAAAAAAGTTTCTCCCATTGCAAATAAAAAATGCAAGGGGACCACACTTTTAGTTTTTAGAAGGTTCATAATAGTATAGAGGAGTTTCTTAATATTAAATATATTATGAGCAAGTATAATTGGATTTCTACTAAAGTAATGCAGTGCAACACTGCTAGGAATTAAATATAGTATTTTAATCTGAATGAGATTACTATCTGGATAAAATAAAGTCAAAATTAAATAAACAACTAAGCTAGGAACAGCCGTAAAGCCATGTGGATTCTACATTCTTTATTCTTAATGGGCCAACAATGAGAACTGTGAGTGTCCTTAAGTTCATGAAATTAGACCTTTGCACCATGTCACACTGCATAGTTAGCTTTCCCAGATAATTTTAACACCCTCTCTAGATGAGAACAACTGAACATTTCTACTGTTCCACATAGACCAATCAATAGATGGCGGTAAGAAACACACTCTTGCTTCTCATATTATATCTGCTGTAAAGATGTGAAGAGATGATCCCAAAGCCAAACCACAGTACAGACATTTCACAAACATGTAGTTTAACACAGCAGGTCAAGGATTGAACCTTCATTCTGAAGTATTCTCATCCCATTCAGACCAATGCTTCATAGTAATCTTTCAGAGAAGTGCTTTCAGAGAAGTCAGATGTCTGCTGTTTTTTTATACATCAGCTTCAACACAGACCATCAGAGAAATTGTTGTCATTTAAAGGACTTGCTTTCCCATCACCCAACCTTACTGCAGTCTTTATTGAACCAGGTGGGATGTTGAAATGTATAAGACACTTTTTAGACAAACGTACAGTTCTCAACACACCTGGTTATATTTACACAGAAACGCTCTCATTTGCCTACAGACAACTAGAATGATCCAAACCAGCTTTAATTTATCTGTTAAGGGTGTAGTAGGCCCCTATTTAAGAGTCATCAGCAATAAAGGAAAATATACCGAATTATTTCAAGTGCACGCTAATCATTTAATGTAATAAATGAAGCAACTCTAATTATCTCCAGAGGAAATGATTTCACAGTGAAACAATGGGAACAGAGGTTGCTTCAGAAACAGTAGTTACAGTCTGAAATTTTATTCATCTGAAAGTTGAGGTTATTTCACATTAAAATAAAAAGAGGACACTTAATTTTCCTGTTATTCAGCTAAGACTATAGGGCAGAATGTGAGTAATCCACCACAAGAACATATTTTTTCCCAGTTCAGTAACACAGCCAAACACAGCTTTCAAAACAGTAACAACTAAATTGAAAAACAAATCTTCCAAAACTACAGGGTTTGTTTATTTTGAAAAGGTTTAAAAAGCATTAGATAACTATTCTTCTATTTGAAACATCCATTTTAACAGTGACTTAAATTTTCATTTTCTTTCCCCAAAGTCTCTTTCTGAAAGGCATGAAAACACACCATTTTGCTCACACTCCACTCAGAAAGAAGCAGAGAGAAATGCATGGAAAACGTGACCGTAGTTTTCTTCTCTTGGCAATAAAGAGGAACAATGAGCAAACTTTCAAGCACTAGCACCAGTTTCATAGAAGGGGGTTTAAATTATTCTTCCTCTAAAAGAATTGATTTGATTGTGAGTTACAATGTTTGGTTAAATTATGTACTTCTATTCTTTTCTTTTTTTTCCTTGAAGAAGCAGACAAATTTTCTATGCCATTGAGAAACATGTCCCTATTATACCAGAATTTCCTGTGCCAGAGCACCCGATTTCTTCATATTGGACAGTGGGCAATGTTATCTATTTTCTCCTAATTGATTTTGAATCTGAAATTAAAAGACAGGTTGGAATTAATCCTACACAACCAATGAATTCATTTCTTAAGAAACTTGGCATTTTAAGCATTTTTACACAAACCTAAAATACATCCTCATGAGAATTTTTCTGTTGATATTTTTAACAGACTTCTTTCCAGCTCTCCACATTAATCTTTATTAATACATCAAGTATAAATCATTTACAGTTTTTGTAAAATGATTTACATTTATATTTCCTGCACATAATACTAAGAGATATTATCTTAGAGAATAGGTATGAGAGGTCTGATTGCCTGCATAAGATATGAGTAAAACAGCAGCAACAAGGAGGGGCGGAAATCCTTGTTATAACTTTTGGATGTCTGCATGAGGCTGACATCTATATTTCATAAGGGGCAAGGGGAGAGGAGCAATTCTTTTATTATAAGATCACCATGTACAAGAAAACAATGGATATAAAGCAGGAAGTTAATTGGAATCAACTGCAGCGGTCTTTATAGGAATTTACTCACAATGTCTGCCATTCAGAGCTGGCTTACCATAATATTCTCTATGGAACAGTTGACCACAAGATTCTCATTCACAAACAGCCAGGTTAAACAGTTAAATGCTAGCAAATCCTGCATAGCCCTGTGGGAAATTTCACTTTAATCCTGAATTTATAAGAGGACAATCAAAGCCCAAAGCCTAGGTAACAAATCTGATCCTCAGTTGCAATCCCGTCCTCATGGGAAGCCCAGAGATGCTCCCAATACAAGCTAGAGATGGATAAATACCTAAATGATGAGATAGATGGGGAACGCAGGAGAAGCGTCTGGCTTCAGCCATTCGCTTCCAATTTCACATTACACTGTGAAAGGCAATTCTTGTGCGGCTCAGGAACAGCCAGTCCTGATTACTATAAGTTGAAGTGTGGCTTAAGGAATGATTAATGACAGTGTCAGGAGAAAACAAAGCACAATGAGAGTTATCTCTAATCCACCTGCTTGCAGATGCTCTAGTAAGGGAATGGGAATGGCCCCACTGAGCCCCGATAATAAAAAAATCAAAATAGAAAGGTGCAAAGCCGTAGATATGTATTAATCTGATATATAAAAAACTCGGTCTTAGCTTGAATAAAGCATTAGGCATGAATGGAGCCCCATAGGTGATAGATATTAAAGCATAGAGGACTTCACATTGTCTGTATTTTTTAAATCAAACAGAACTGTTCCCTTCAGTATTGCCTTTGACATTAATAGGTTGGTATTTGAAAAGTCACAGTTCACTAGATGAGCAGGCTTGTGAGTTCAAGCTCATTAAACAAAACCCCTTTTTCTGTTGTTGTTGTTATTGCTGCTGCTGTGCTGCATGGGGGCAAAAATGACACCACACCACCACCGTGTGGCCTTTGGTTGTAGAAACACCAAGAAGGAGGCTCCTGAGTTGCCTTTGGCAAGAGATGGGAGAATCCCCTACAAAACGTAATTATAATATCTGATTGCTTCTTCATATGTAGGCAGGTTTATGATCCCTCTCAGTCCTGACAACTGCTTGATAGATGATGATTGTTGTCATTGTGGGAAGGAAGTTTTGGGGACCACCTCAGACCATTCTCATTAGACTTTTATTGTTTTTTCTAATTGGGTAGATACTATAGCTATGAGAACAGCCACAAGTCCACTGCTTTGTGACTGTCAATGATAGTGTCAAGGAAAATGCTCTGTTTTCTATTCTCTTGCTAGATGAATCTTCCTATAAAATCATCATACCATTCAAAGAACCTACACTGGTGATTTTTTGCTTGCTGTAAGAAGTGGTTGTGTGACTTGTGCTCTGCACAGTCTACTCACATTGAAGATGGCATTTTGTTTCTTCACTGGCTATTTTACCTTGCCTCAGACTGAAAGATCAGTGTTCAGACCTCAGTTTAGGAATCCACCTGGTTGAAGTTTGCAATTCTTACACTCTTGGCATTTAAATCAAGTTATAATTTAATTACAGACAAGATTCCACTTAGTAATAATTTCTTCAGCATGTCAGTTGCGAGATTACTTATCTGTAATTATGATTTTAATGCAACCAAGGTTTGGGAACACTGAGCTTACATTGTCAATATGAGTAACATTTTCCTCTCTTTAATGATGACAGCAACAAGTAGGATATTTCACAGAAATATTTTAATACAGAAAACCTCTAATGAAGATTTAGCACTCAGTTTTTAGCAAGTCTGACATAGCTGTTGAAAGAAAGCAAATACATTATTTTAATTAATACCAAATCATGAAGGCTTCGGATTTATACATTCAGCAAAAGGAAACTTTCATAGTCTATTCTTGCATATTAACACAGAAACTTTTTTACAAACAGCAGTGTATAATGCAAACTGACAAGGAGAAGCATGCAGAGGCCTCACTTTAGGTATCTGACCTATCACCCAGCCTTTTCTTATGATGTGCCACAAGATAAAAACCTATCCATACATTTTTGTCTGCTGACATTTCCTACTGTTGCATTTTCAGGTAGAATTGTTTTAGGATTAGAACAATATGGAATTTTTGAAAAGGGGGCAAACTGACATAGCAAAATTTGTGGCAGCCCTTCAAATACTGGAATACTGCTATCATGTCACTAGGCGTGACATGATAGCAGTATTCCAATATTTGAGGGACTGCCACAAAGATGAGGAAGTCAACTTATTTTCCAAAGCACGATAAGGCAAGACAAGAAACAATGGAAGGAAACTAATTAAGGAGAGAAGCAACCTCTAGAATTGAGAAACGTCATAACAGTGAAAACAATTAACCAGTGGAACAGCTTGCCAGAAGTTGTAGGTGATTCATCACTGGAGGTTTTTAAGAAAAGGTTGGACAGACACCTGCCTGAAACAGTATAAGGTCTCCTGCAGGGGGTTGGACTAGCAGACCTCCAAGATCCCTTCCACCTCTATTCTGATTGATTGATCTACTGCATTTAACATGCAACATTTGAAAAATTCCAGACATGACTAGGCATGCTATATTACACTTTTCGCAGGACTGCACACTCTGGCATGGCAATAGAAACATATTCCAAGTTAACTTTTGTTGATGATGAGACTGACAGACATTAAAATGCTTTGCCTTTTCCAATATGCAGCAAAATATTTATGTCCTGGAACAATTTTTATACTGTATAATAAACCATTCAAATGTGACATTTCACCTTCCCCCCTGCAAAGCTATTTCACAGCACTAAAATGACAATCTGAATCAAAATCTTTCCCCAACTTGGTGCTTTTCACTTAGGCTCACATTATCTGCTGGTAACTTAATCTAATATACTATCATACATTTCCTTGATATAATATTGAGTGAAAATGGGATCATAGAGGTGGAAAATGTATCTAAATCAGGAGTAGGATGCCTGAAACTCAAAGCCCTGGGCCACTTATCTGAAACTTCTGGGTCTTGTCTGAATGCACAATTAAAATTCAGTGTGGTTGAAAGTGTGCAATAGTAGAAATATGTAAAAAGTGTGGGAAGTGTCCCAAAATGGGCTTAATACAGCTGTAAAATTTGACTAATAAACTCAAGAAAAATGGAATTTGTTGAATTTACCCATTTATAATGCAAGCCTGTCCTTTTTCTGCTATTATGCTGTCTGTTGTGGCCTTCATCCAGCCATCAGACACTGGAACAAATGAATTATAAAAGTTAATGCTGGGTATTCTAAAGCAGAGTTCCCCAACCTTTTTGGCAGGATGGTTATGGGTGTGCGGTGGGCAAGCACACATGCGCACGGGACTCCTGCAAATGGAGCATGCAAATGGAACCAAACAGTGGGCATCTGTGCACATACCCACAGCTGCTCATTGTTTGTGCTATTGGAGATGCACACACACACATGCTTACCCACACCTTCGGTTCCAAAAGGCTCAAGGCCCAGGGGCTGGGGACCACTGCTGTAAAGTGTTTAAGTCTTAATATAGGTCATTTAAATTAGAATATTTTGAAGAAGTAGAAAAACAATTTGCCTTTCTATGTCTAGGCCTGTTTTCATCTAAATGTAGTCCCTTGAGGTTAGTCACCACCCATTTCCCCACACAAATGTATTACAAGACCAGAGTCACATGGATTTTTCTCTGCTGATTATTTAGCAGCAGAGTGATGTGGGCATCTAGAAGTTGCTCACCTCTCTCAACACTAGATACATTGGGTCCCCCATTCCTGGATTAGTCCAACTTCAGAGATAGATCCTCAAACACAAATCAGCATTCATAGTCATTCCAGGCTTTTATTTCCTCTCCTCTTCATTTGTTAAGTCTAAGTTTCTTTACCTTCATGCTTGGAGGTAGAGTTGCTCTTGGCAATATTTTATGTTCACCCATTAGTTTATTTTTTTAGGTCTAAGAAAATGTAGTTCTGTGTTATAAATTATTTATAAATACGAGAACAAAGGCTGGCTGTCAGGAAGGCTGGTTCTTTGAGAAAACATGGGGTGGGGGAAGAGTTATGGGTGTATAAAATGTACAGTTTTATAAGTCAGAAAAAGGGGTTTAAAACCACTAATTATTAACACTCATTGGCAGACAAAGACCTGAAAGGATAGGATTAGAGAGATCTATTTACATCTGTCACAAACCAAAATCTCATTAATGCTTTATCAGTCTGTCAACCCAACTTTTTCTCTTATATTAAACTTGATATTATTTACTTTGGGGTGTTTTAAATATAGATTAAAAATAAAATACTTCTAGCACTGTAGTTTTGAGCACTTCAGACTGCAAGCTGCCTAATAAACATGAAGGGAAACTCTTATAAAGGTCACCAAAAATGTTTTAAATGTGTGGTTTATATGGTGGTACATGCAAGGTATAAAAATTGTCAAAATGAGTAGAAATGGTGGTTTATACAGAAAAATAAAATCCAAGATCAGTTTTGCAACCTAGATTTCTTTTCATTTTCTAAGAATTATAGGATGTTGGTATATTAAGATTCTGAGCCATCATTTCTCAAAATAATCAAGCTTTTAGTTTGTTCAGTCAAAGTAATACATTTTAAAAGCTGAATCCATAAGCATGGAATTTTCACAAAGAAGTCAGAGAAGTTTAACTGTGTTTATTCAGAATAAAATTCCTTTGAGTTCTGTGGTGCAGGGTCATGGAGAAATATGTAATGGATCACAGCCTAAAATATGTCCCTCTAGCCAGATCTTGTCAATCATGTCCAGCTTTTACTATAAAAGGTTGTATAATTCACTCAATATTTCACCAGAGATTCTAGCCCTTAAAATACTTTTAAAAATTCTGACTGCTATCCATGCATGTCTGACCCCCAAACAAAAATCCATTTCTTTTTTAATATTAGCTTGATCTTTGTGGAACTTTCTCTGTTTCCCTTCTTCATCTCCATTGCTGTTCCTGCTCCCCATTCACTCTTATTTCCTTCTGGGGTGCAATCCAACAATTGGTAACATAGTCCAGCAATATGACAAATAAATAGTGCAGACAGTGGTACCAGAGCTGGTGGCTCCTTGTTTTTAATCCATCATTTGTGGGGAAAATGGAGAACAAACAGTAACAGTCACTCAGTGCTGAACAATGAAGTTATACAAGAACTGTGCCCAACCTGATGCCATTTGGTTTGTCAGGCACCTTGGAAAGGAGGTCCAGGGACTGTCATGCCAACAAATATAAAAGGCACCAGCTGGGAAATTTTCTACCAACTGAGTAAATAGATAGCCCTCTTGTAGCTAAGCCTCTTCTTCTCTGTTATTAATTACGTTACTTTAACATTCCATTTTCCTCTGAGAATTTAAAGCAGTGACATGAGATTTCTCTTCATTGCACTCTCCACTACAGTACTTGAGGGAATGTGGGATAAGTGACTGTAACTAGTTCAAAGTCACCCAGTGTCCCCTAAGATTTCTGCAATTCTTTAGACCCTGTTCCAGCTTGCTCTTCCACCAAGGACTTCGTCACATACATCTCAATACAGTGATAGAACTCCACCTCAGCATTTATTAATGCCTTGCAAGGATGCATTTATATCATTGGCGTATTATTTTAATTGATAGTTGAAAAATAATGTTATTACTCCCCCAACCAGTAGAGGTTCACACAGCTCAAACCTGATTTTCCAGCTAAACTTCCATTCTAACTACATGGTTAATGCTTCAAAGATCTCTGGACATTTAGTTCAATCTAGGATGAACTAATGTTATAAGGAAAAAATGCACAATATTTTTGGCACTGAGTATTGTATTTGGCTATTGAATGTTAATGAGTCTCAATGGCACAGTGGTTAAATGCAGCAGTGCAGCCTATCTCTGCTAACTTGTTCAGCAGGTTGTCAGATCAAATCTCACCAGGCTCAAGGTTGATTCAGCCTTCCATCCTTCTAAAGGTGAGTAAAATGAGGACCCAGATTGTTTGGGGGCAATATGCTGACTTTGTAACTGCTTGGGGAGTGTTGTAAAGCTCTGATAAG
>JANHGC010006043.1:0-22191 GCA_027560395.1 Boaedon fuliginosus | reverse complement strand
AGGAGGCTATATTCGCACCTATTTAGTGGCGATAAAGGCGGCACGACGGGCACATTGTGCCGCTCTTATCGCATCCGGGACTATTTTAGAAAAAGACCCATATAAGGGTGCCATTTGGACAACATGCTAAAACAACCCCTGAGTATCAGTATGCTTAGATAGGCTTATATTACTAAAAGGGTTTCTTGACAGGAAGTGCTAATAATTGAAAAGAAACTTACTATACCTGCAGGAATCTTAGATAGCCTTTTTGTAATAAAACATGGTTGAATAAGAACCAGACAGCAGAAGATTTTTGACTGTAGAACGCATCTTCCTTTGCTTAAAATGAAGATCTCTAATTGTAAACTTAAACCCTTTGTGGCGGCATCGTGTCAGAGCATTGTGACAAAATTGAGCATAGTGTTGTTGTTTTTTAATTTGCTATTAGCGTAGATAACCAGGTCCTCAAGCAAGCTGACCAGCACCTGTTGTCCCTATGGAAGTCCTGCCTGAAACAATTTAAATGGTTCAAATTTCAACTATTACTTTTATGTTGTTATATTGGCTGTTCACATTTATGTGATGTACAGTTCTACACTAGAGTACTTGAGGTGGTGATTTGGGGGTAGAAAGGCAGTCAATAAATACTGTATTGTATGGGATGGAGGGAAGGTATGTATACGCATTAAAAGATTTTGCTAAGGACCTCTTGAGATAGGGGCTAATTCATGGATAGACTGAGCCAGTTAAAAATCACCATGTTCCTCTCCCACTTTTCTCCCACTTTGATACACTGCAGACTCCCAGGTAACATGCTAAATCATGGGTCATATGACATTTCACATGTTTTCCCTTTGTAGAGCTGGGGTGGGTGTGGCCTATGCGTGATGCATCTGGCCCACGGGCCATCAGTTTGATATCCCTGTGCTAAATGCAAAGACGGTATGTTAGAGATGTCAGTCACACCATTCACAGATGGATGAGTGCAATTTCTTGGCATTCCACAGACCACAATAGCAATGGTGTCACAGTGGTTAGAATGCGGTATTGCAGGCTAATTCTCCTACCAATTGCCAGCAGTTCTGCAGTTCGAGTCTCACCGGCTGAAGGTTGAACTCAGCTTTCCATCGTTCCGAGGTCAGTAAAATGAGGACCCAGATTGTTGGGGGCCATAGGCTGACTCTGTAAACTGCTTAGAGAGGGCTGTAAAGCATTGTGAAGTGCTATATAAATCTAAGTGCTATTGCTATTAACTATGAGCCCAAAAGCTGCTTCTTCGATGGAATTCTTTCCTGGGAAGAAAAAAACAGCTACCGAACTATTGATGGATGCATCTAGACTGATTTTAGAAAGTCCTTCTCTTTTTAATCATGCCGAATGGCTGTTTGATCATCCCTTGGCAGTATTTTAATTTACAGACAGCAGTTAAGTTCACCCTCCAAAATGCCCACCAAGCTCCATGCCCCTTGACTCCAAACAGCAGCTTACTTTGGCCACGCCCAAATGTTTTCCTTCCAACTGTGCCCACTTGCCCACAAAAGGTGAACAGGTATGAATGAGGAAGCATCCAGCAAGATTGCCTTTTGAGAAGTTGGGGCTGCAGCACCATTTGCATTCCCATGGCAGTCCTTTTGCGAATGAACCCACCTTCAGTAATTACCTTGCAGGAATGAGGAAATCCAATGCTTTTCAATGCATTCACCAGCCCCAAATGAACAAGCATTTTATTCTTTTTTTAAGGGCTTCTCATCTTTTATGTACATTTTACAAACATTAGAATTGGGAGGAAATTTTTGTAATCCAGAACGCCAGCATTTCCGCATAGGTGGAGTTGGCTTCTTCCCTGGATACAGCTCCACACACTGGAGAAAGAGATTCACCTGCTCCACAGATGCAGGACTGCACGATAGCCTGGCAAAGGAGATTGCTGCCTCGAGTTCCCCTCGGGTGAAGAGAGGCGGGGTATAAATTTAATAAATTATTATTATTATTTTACGTTCTGCCTCCCTGTTAGTTTGTTCATTTCTGACGAGTCTTCTGGATGGAGTAGGGAAGTACTGAGCTGCTGCGACCTGTGCTAGTATCACATAGCATGCACTCATCACATTAATGCTCATGCGCCAGAAAAATAAAGGATGCAGAGGTGGTATTCAGCCAGTTCTGACAGGTTCAGGAGAACTGGTAGCGATAATTTTGATTGATCTGGAAAATTGGTACCTGTTTGGAAAATATCTGATTGGCCCCTCCCCTTCCAGGACTCTCCACATGCCCCCTATTTGGCTGCTAGGACACTTCAGGGAGGTTTTTCTAGGCCAAAAACAGGGGGCGGGGGTGTGGCGGCCCACCCAGTCACATGACAACCCAGTCACATGACCACCAAGCCCCACCCACCAAGCCCCACCCACAGAACTAGTAAAAAAAATTGTATCCCACCATTGGATGCAATTACAACCACAGCACACATTAAAAGTATTAAGTTGAAAAGCACTATAAACCAATTGGCGGGCAGGCTTTCTAATCATAGGACTTCAACTCTGTTTTGCAGTGAATCATGTAGGGGTCTTCTCCATTGGAGGGGCCACATCTTGAGACCATGGATAAAAGTGCTAACCCTTAAATTCTTTTCAACACAATCCTACTTCCCTGACCAATTTAAGAAGCGTACAGTTGACCAAGGAAATAGGATTGTTAGAAGCAGGGCCACTGCAACGCAGGGCACAAACAGAGCTGGGGTTATCAGTTTCAAATTCAAAAGCCGTGCAATGCAGTTATACAGCGGCTACCTGGAGAAGAGATGCAGTATTCTGAATATTGAAAAATTGTCTTGGGAGGGTGCTAAGTGGAATTCTGCACAAGGACACGCTGGATGCCAGCAAGCTGTCCTGCTTTTACGCCTACCTTTCCTTGCCAGGGATATACATGCTCCTTATGATTTTAAAATTAAGATTTGTACAGCCTGCTAACAAAAGGGTGCTGCATAGCTACGACTTCAACAAGGAGTATCTTAGTTTTTTTAGTTTTATTTTTTGCTTTGAGGCTTTCTCCAAAAAAAACCCTATCCCAATCATTAACAGATATAAGCAGTATTTACCTCCAGTATTTTCACTTAAGTTCTATCAATTCCAACCACCATCCCAATCCATCTTTCAGCCTTCCCGTTTTGCATTTACACTCCTGCGTCCTCTGCAAGACTGCCATGAACTTGATTCCTACACCCAAGAGCAAATCCTCCCGAGAGCTGTTTGGATATCAGGCTTTTTCAACAGCCAGTCCTTCCTCGCAGGTAGGAAGCACATCACAACTCATTAGTAATTTACTGCTACAGTAATTTTTATAATTACTGCCAGGAGGCTTCATTAAATTTGATCTAATGAATAAATATTGTATTTTCAGTGTGATTACCAGCACAGCTTAAGCTGTGTGCCATAAACAATTATTTTCTTCCATACACAGTGCCAGCTACTACTGATTTTTTTTTTTATTTCAGGGTTTAATGTCAGGTGTCAAGGGTTACAGGGCCATCTATACCCCTTGATATAAAGATAAAAGATAGCAAATGGGGACAGGGGGGAGGTAAAACTATGAATAAGCCATAGGTGCAATGTACGTTTAATACAACAGGAGAAAAATGAATTTTGAAGTTGCTTATATAGGCAGGGATCTAAAAAGCTACCTTAATTCAGCCTGAGGATTTGAGCAGGCAGATCAGCAAATTTAATTCCCCTCTCCCTTTCAGCAGTGCAACACTATGGCAAAAAAGCCGTTATTTTATAATAAAGGCAATTTCCGATATAACACTGGTTTGGATTGAAAGCCACTATGAAAAATAAGATACAAATGATTAATTACATATGTTCCTAGGAAATGGGGTAAAGTTGTGGATATAGATCTTTCTGGATTAAAGCAAGACTCATTCACAATGGCTGGGAGTTTGCTTTGTGATGCAAAATAGTACTGCCTTCACAGATACACTGGCGGACTCCCTGGCATCTCTAATCAGTAAGAGTTTTCAATTTAGGGATTATCCCAAGTACAGGATATGAAACGTAGCTCATTTAACAGAACCTTCTTTCAAAAGTGAAGATCCAACTAGATTCTTCAGTTCAGAATAGGAGAACTACAGGTTCACTCTAACTAAAAAAAATATATTGTCTAGGATAGACAAAGGTACATACCATAGCTTTCCATTCTAATCTGGATTTTTTTTTCCTGGTATAAAAACCTGTCCATGCCAATTAGTTTCACTGCTAGGCATGCCATATATGCTGTTGCTCAGAAATGCTTATGCCTTTTAGTAAAATATTTTAATCTGAAGTGGTGGTACCAGACTCCTGAGTTTTGGCTACCATAGACTAATACAACCTTTATCCATCTAACACAGCTGTCTGCATATGCCATCTAGTTAGATCAGGGGTATCAAACCCATGGCCTGGATGTGTCATGTGCTGGCCCCGCCCCTGCCTGGTTTAGCTAAGGGGGAGGGGGAAGTCCCGATATGTCAAGTGACACCACCCAGACGATGCAAGTTTGACAGCCCTACATTAGATTAACTGTGGCCATACTCTGGATGGTGAAGATCGCCTGTGGAACATTGTAAGACAAAGATCAAGGCTGGGATTATTAAAGGCAACTTTGCTGCTTAAAAGGATGAAGAGAGGGAGGGAGAGTTCCCTTCGGGTGAAGAGAGGCGGGGTATAAATTTGATAAATAAATAAATAAAAAATAAATAAATTTCTTTAAATTTATTTCTCTGCTACAATTGTGTTTTTTCCCTTTGCTGTTAATATCTTGATCTGACTACAATTAAATATGGAAAATCCAAATCCAAATACACACTGCAAGGAGTTTTCGTAGAGGATCAGTCATGCATGTTTTATCCCGTACACAAAATATCAGTGCTGAAATGAATTGGGACTTTTGGCACACACAGAAGAAAAAGAAACATGGCCTTTTCAGGCTACTGCTAAGCAAACTTTAATATCAAAAGTACACTTCATACATAAAAAGTATCAGGTTACAGTACTGTTCCAACTACTCTATGGAAAAGACTTGAGTAGTGTTACTGTCTTTTGCTGTATTTAGAACAAATCTGCAGAAAATAACAGCCACATGTGTCCAAGCACTAATGCCTGCTCACAAAGTACAGAAAAACAACCACAATTTTAGAGACAAAGCAAAACAGCCAATGATTTTTCTCCCTGAAATGTGCACTATGAAAATTAAACCTAAACTCCTTGTGGGAGAGATGATATTCTTAATTCCATTTAAATTTTATATTGTATTGAACTGCTTACAAATTATATTGAGTATGAGTCTTATATGGGAAAGTAGCAAAAGTGATTCCTTCTTAAAGGGCCTTGGCAGCTCAAGAAGTCTGTTCACTTCCCCTCTTGCAGTTCATTCAACACAGATGAATTTTATATCCAATGCACTCTGGATGAGTAGCCTTTTCTCCAGTTAGCACAGCATTTAAGCAGATACACTACCAGGTAATACATGAAAGCCACAACCTCCACCTGTGTTTGATGCACAAGCTCCATGCCTTATTAACCAACAGTTTGAAATATCACCAATTAGGATCCTATCTACATTACAACCCATGGAACTATATTGTTCATGGTCACTTCTTTAGACAAGCACAGAGTTTATCAAATTGCCGCCTGAAAGCTTTGCATTTACAATCCAATATGCAGATCATGCAAGATTGGCTCCACCTATCTACAACACACAATTTTTGAGAAAATGTAAGGCATGATGCTTTATATATTAGGCGAGTGAAATTATTTGGTCAGTAACACAATTTGGAATTACTTGAACCCGTCTGCAAAATCTAGATTAACGGAAAAGAGACAGTTTGCTTTAACAACTTTCTTCCAGCTAATTATTTTTGGATTTTTGCAGCCCTAATCAAACTGCCTTCCCAAACTTCTAATGGTTCCTTTTAAATATCTCTTACCAAGATCTCAGGGACAATAAGCTTTAGGATCAAACCATTTACTAATTTTTCATTAAGTCTGAATTTTCTCAAATCCCTTTTAGTCAAGCTTTTATTGCAAGTACTATTTTAAACACAACAAAACATGGTCCTAAGCGTGACTGATCAAGTACACTCCACACTTATTGATTGAAACCATTTCAATTACTATCGAAATTTTGAACCTAAGTATTGAGTTCCTTATCATTGCTTAGTTTAAAAAAAATGGTATCAAGAATTTAAGTTGCTTTGCAAGTAGATAATCACAGCTGCTATTTACAATAGCTTTAAAAGCTAGCGTTTGATTCATTACTGAATCTACTATACAAGATAACTCCAAATGTAGATACAAAGAATGCCCCCCAAAGACTTTCTTTCCAACAAAGGGGAAACAAAAATTGGACTCAGCTAACATTAACAATAGTTGGGGATAATGTGTCAGCGGCAGTTCCAACATGAACGTAAACTCAGAGTTGCATGGGGAAAGTACCTATGCAAACTGACACCAGAAAATATCACACAGTGAGATTCAGGAGAACTATAATGGCAAGTACTGCTTTTGGTGGCTTATAGCCTTTGTATGAAACCGCTGCTACCCAATGGGTTGAATGAGACCTCTACCTGCTTTGCGGGATGCTAATTAAGATCCAGTAGCATTCATCATGAAACAGGACGAAGAAAGCTTTGAGTTAATGATATGACGAAGTACTATTCTGCAACTTTGAACTTCAGTCAAAAGTCAATTTTTGTTCCCTTTTTTAAAAGATGCTAACCGTTAATAAAAGTGAATTCTCAAATCAGACCAATCTAAGCATATGCGCTGAAGATTATTCTGGAATTGCTTCAGAAGTTCATTCTTGCATTTCAAGTTCTTGTTTCAGACTGTAAGGGGTGAAAAAAAAACACAAAGTAAAACTAAGGCAATCAACAAGTAACTTTGTTCTAAACATGAAATGCCTCTTTGAACCTGGATCTTCGTGAATGCAGGTGTGCCTTCTTGCCAGTAATTTGTATCTACAGTATGTCCCGATTCATGAAGAAAAATGAAATTTACCTTTTCAAGTAAGCATGGACATTATCATATCCATGATACTTGGCTAAGTAAACCAAGACACCAGTAGCGCATCTTCCTTCCCGCTGCCGGCAGAAGCTACAATTGCAGATCCCACGGCAAGGTGGGCAGTACCAGTTCTAAAGGAAAAAAGGGGGAGTGAGAATGAACTATAGGTAGATTCAACTTAATTCCTGTTGCTATTAGGCTATGATCCAGCTAGAACACCATGACAGCATCACAATTCAGCTAGAACAGGGTGTCAAACTCATGGTCCATGGGCCAGATGTGTCGCGTGCTGGCTAGGGCCACCCCAGTTTAGCAAATGGGAAAAAACTCAAGTGACAACGATGTGCCGATGTGAATTCAACAGCCCTGAGTTAGAACATCGTAAAAATATTACACATTTTAAATAGGAAATTGAAAAAGTATAGGTAGACTTCATTTATCAAATGCCTCACGCAGTTAACCATTCAAAGTTATGACAGTGCGGGGAAAAAATATCAAGAACAAGATGTGCATTTATGATCTTTCTCATATTCGCTATTATAGTCAGTTGTACATGCTGCCCTATACCAGGGGTGTCAAACTCATATCGTCATGGTTGCGTCACGTGATGTATCGGGACTTTCCCCCTCTTTGCTAAACTGGGCGTGGGCAGCGCATGATGCATCTGGCCTGTGGGCTGGGAGGTGACAGCCCTATACCTTTTCTGCCCTTCATAAACCAGAGAGATTGGGAAAAGAATACAAGAGTAAGCAGGCACACAAGGAAGAATACCCACTGAAAGGAATCAGCCAGTGCTAGTGCCTAGTGTGGTCACTTATTCTCTTCTAATCCCTTCCTCTGCAATGAATCCAAACATCCTGCATTAATTGCATTCTTGAGGAATTATCTCAGTACCAGGATGAGTGTCACAAAGGACAGGAGAATGGGGAAAAAGAAAAATGTAACAGTCATTTGATTTAGTAACAGAATTGTGAGTCCTGATAATGGTAGCTAAATGAGGACTTTTTTTTTACTTTTTAATGAAGTTTAGCATGCATTCAAGCAAACATAAAAATAAAATAATTACTGGATCCAACAAGGCAGCCCTGACTTCTTCTCCGTAACGATTACGAAGACAAGGCCCACAGAATTGGCCACGTACTCCAAGACACTCTGGGTTCCGGCAATTTGTCTTAGTATCTGTCGTTTTCTGACGACACTGGTGACAGGTAGAACCCTGTTAAAGAGAGCAGCAAAAACAAAGGATACCAGGTTGATTGTTGCTTTGAAAAAACATTGCACCCTTGTCCCATCTAAGTGTTTATCACATGGACCCAGTGGTTTAGTTTACATCTTATATATCTATAAAAGAGAGGTGGGGTGAGGATGTGTATATATGCTCTATACAAACTTTCAGTCCTTTATCAATCTACCTCAAACTTGGCAGATAGGTAGCAAAGCATAGTAAGATCAGTACTGTCGGGGTCTCTAAAGGGTAGGGGGGCTTTTTGCCCCCTTTTTTGTGGGGCAAAGAGGACACTCTTAACGAAAAAGCAACAACTCTCTACTGAGCGTGTGCAGTTTTCAAACTGAGTGAGGCAGCATATTCAAACCTCTGAGGCACCATGATTTATACATAAAAATTCCACATTTGCCCCAGCAGCGACGGGCCCAAGACACACGGAGTAGCCCACCCCGCCAAGTAAGGTTGCCTACGATGTTGGAGGGGGTGCGGGGGCTTAAGAAGGCCTGCAAACGGCTGTGGCCCAGTGCCCGTCAAGCCCTAGCTGCTTTTCCTCAGCTAGCCTTTCCTCAGAGATGGCCTTGCCGGAGTAGAGATATGGGAGGGGGCACCAGGGGCTTCAGAAGGCCCAAAAACGCTGTGGCACAAATATACTTTAAAAAAAAAAACCGAGCAAGGCCGGGTAATCAGCTAGTATGCTATAAGTTATAGTGCATATGTTCACACATTTTTAATTGTTTTTAACTTTTTTTTAACCCTACTTTTATTTTTATAAATAACTCAAGGCAGTGAACAATACTCTTAATACTCTTTCCTCTTATTTTCCCTACAACAATCCTGTGAAATGAGTTGGGCTGAGAGAAAAGGACAGACACAAAGTCACCGGCTGGTTTTCATGCCTAAGGTAGGATCAAAACTCATCTGTTGGTTGTTAGTCGAACTCACCATCCAGCCACACAAATAACACACAAGAGACAGTCTCTGGGGAGATCGTGGTTTAATCACTGGAATAGCAAGCGAACTAAGCGCACATGAGAAAGGTGTCAGGGGTGGAGTCCTGGAGGTCTGCATTATATACTCATACAGCTGCTCCCGCCCGACTGCCTTAAAGGGACCAGGACCCAGAGCCTGACAATTCTACAGGGGAAAACAATGTCCATGGTTATTCTCCATTACAGAGAAATTAAATGTTCCAGCCAGCAGTTCCCTTTGAGTGATGCATGAGCTTATCATTGGTGAAAATAGAGTATTTGCTGCAGCTGCCCATTTAAGCCTCTTCTCTGTTTTCTTCTCTGCCGTTCCAAAATAAAGGGAATGTGGATGAGTGAGCACACTATCCAACTATAAAGTTACCCTGAGTCAAAAAGGTTTCTTACACTTTCCCTAGGTTTTTGTGCTATTTAAGTTCTGGCATTAAGACCAAATGTTAAAAGACAGCATGCCAATATTTAAATTGATAAAAAGTTGCAGATTCTGGGATATTTGATCTGACATACACTTTTCTACGAGACTCAATTATTTTAATGGGATTTATTTTTGAAAAATTTATTCTATTGTAACTAATTCTGTTTGTAATAATGCCAATAATAATAAACTTCAATTCTATATTGATGGGTGAAATTGATAAGGTTTGTAGGGCAATTAAGCGCCTTACCCCTGCTGTTTTTTAATGTTCATTTTGTACTTGTAGATGTATTTCTAGAATGATGTTCAACCATATTTCATTTTCCCAAGTTACTAAAACCTGGCTTTGCCATCATGTCTGAGGCCCTGATGGTAAAGATGAGCCCATTTCTTGGTGTAGTTATATTGAATGTGGATTGTCATGAGGGTTCCTGATTGCTGTTTATGTTATTTTTCATTTTGTTTTTGTGGGATTTTTTACTGTTTTTATTCTGTTTTAATTGTTAGTCACCTGAGTTATGCAAATGAGATGAATGAGATGGATATCAATTTATTTAAAAAATGTATGTGAATTTAAAACTTTTTTGAAATTTTGAATTACTGTAATTTTGAAAACTGGTATAAAATTACTGAAATAATATTTAGGTTATTTTAAGGAGCCACTTTGGTTTAGTGGGTACAACCTAGGAGCCTGTGAGTTCTTGCGCTCTCTTAGGTATAAAAGCAGCTGGGTGACTTTGTGTCAGTCACTCACAACCTAGCCCCATATTTTTTTTGTGGTTCATCAATTTTATTTCTTTAAAAAAAAATGCAGCAGTTTTTCTGCATTTTTCTGGTTTTTCTGTCAACTTTTCCTTTGTGGAAGTCATCATAATTTCAAGAGTATTTTCTTCTCTGGTATGTAAGGGAAGTTATTTGATAGGATGTATTATTGCTAGGGAGTTGGGAATTAAGCATTCCTTCAAGATATATTATTGGACAGATTCTCACTAGGGGCATACCATTAGTATCTAAACAATGAAGCATTGCTATCCAAACCTCTGGAACCAGAACTTTTCCCCCAGAATTGATTCAGCTCCCAGGCTTCTATTGCCTGCTGCTCAGTATAAGTCCAATTCAGCTGCAGAAGAAGAAAGGAAACAGGCACAAGAGTTGCTTCTTTCTTCCTTTCAAATAAATCAGCACAGGTAGCAGATCAGAGGAAGAAAATAGATTGGAGGTATCCACAGGGTATGATCAAAAAGTCCAGATGGCAGCTACAATGATGCAATCAAAGCTTATCCCAAGAAGTGGTCAAAAACATTAATTACACTGTTGTGGCTACCGTTGTGACTCTTTTTTTTTTAATCATACGGACACCCCTGAAGTACCTGATAATAGCATTTACTGAGTAGGCTCTCCAAACTTGTGTTGCAGAATGCTCAAGGGTTCTCGATAAAGAGTAGTTATGTCCTTGTGACAACTAGGAGGTTCAGTTCAACATATGCATTTGTGTGTATGCATGTGTGTTCTTGCACATGCATGCATTTATGCAAACATACACTGTTATACATGTCATGACATTATCCTCCCATATCTTCTTTTTTCTAAATCTTCATATAGTTCCAGCAAAATAAAAATCCTTTTGTGCTGGCTAGCAGTTGAGAGAGACCAGTGACCATATCCTTTCATGTAGCTTGATTAATTCTTTCCCATAGTCTGCTGAAATCACATACACCGCTGTCACTGATATGGTCAATTTGCACAGTTAAGTTTCCTAAGTTATCCCCCAGTTGATTTGTGGTTGAGAGAAACCGGTAGAAAAGACTGAATCTTTTCTTTCTACCTTTCATGTCAGGACGAGTCAGGAAAGGACAAATGACATTGTTCAGGGAAGCCAATAATCTGCAGCCCCTTCAGTACATGCTGATGACCTTGCAGGTTGGATAACTTAAGTGAAGTCTACTGTAATGGGTTATGAGAATAGGAGGAAGAGTCACAACTAAGCAAAAATCTAATTTGAGAAACATCTCCATAAATGATTGCATTTACATCCATATGTTTTGTTATATTGGAAGCCACTAACTCACACCGTACCATGAGATGAGTGACATAAAAACTGGTGGGACAGTGGTTAGAATGCAGTATTGCAGACGAACTCTGTCCACAGCCTGGAGTTCAATCCTGACAGGGCTTACAATTGACTCAGTCTTCCATCCTTCTGAGGTCAGTAAAATGAAGATCAGATTGTTGGAGGTAATATGCTGACATTGCAAACCACCTAGACAGTGCTGTAAAGCACAGTGGGGTGGTATATAAGTCTGCTATTGCTATATAAATTTAATGAATAAAGAAACTATGGAAAACCCCAGGTGTGAGCAGTCTGAAAGCTAGGAACCAAGGAGATAGTGAAAAAAGAAATGGCTACAGTACTCTATGCATTTATCAAGCCTGGTCATGTGGATGGGTACCATAGCAGAAAAGCAATAAATAAGGAAGGAGAAAGTGTGAAGAAGGGATGAGTCATTGGGAAAGTGGGGCTGGACCATGTGGTAGAAATGCCCTCAAAGACCCTTCTCCAAGGTTTATTCTTGGCTGATCTCTTCCCCTTCTCCTGAGCCCTTCTGGAATTGCCAAGCAGTTCTACAATGGTGGTGGAGCAAAAGCAACCACTTCGTCATTGTCCTCTTCTTCCTCCTTCTCTTATGCACCTTCAAATAGCCTTGGGAGAGTGTCAGTGACTCCTCATTTTTACCCTTGGATCATCTCATTGGCTTGTGACTCAGAACTCTATGCATACCCTTGGAAATATTTTCAGCAGTGCTGAGATAAGCTAACAGAAAACCCCTACAGAAAACAGTTCATGGCTAGCCAAAAGTCTTTCACTGAAGACAACTGTAAGGCTTTTGGGCTTGATTGAAGCAAATCAGCAAATGGAAGAGCCATCTCTACTGCCCAGAGCCATCTCTACTGCCAAACCTTTGGTACACATTGCTTTGTCAAGGCTGATTTGCATCACTTCATCATTCCATAAATCCAAATAAATAATGCAAGATCAGAAGATCTGGAGAGACCTGGCTATGAAATCACTAAGAGTTGGACTTGCCTGAATAGATGTCATCCTCATCATCCATAGGGGAGGTCAAAAAGTCACAAAATCCTACCTCTTTTTAGCTGCAGATGTGACTCACATAAAAATGGGTAATTTTGCTTTTTATTTGTTAAGAAAATATTAGAAAAAGTTTGGAGAAGGATTTCAACTGTCCAATTGCATCCACCATATTGACCATTATAACACCCACCCCATGGATGCCCTTGCACTTCACAGGGGCCGACTATTTTGTCTTTTGTTCACTTTGACTATGGATTTCTTCCCAATGTTATATTTCAGACTGAAAGGAAAAGTATCATAGACATATTCATCATTTTACTAGGGTGCCTAATAGAACAGAATAAAAATTTACAAGCAACTGCTCTGAAATAGAGTACTATAGTCAATATGGCAGTTATAAATCCTTCTCCAAACTTTTTCTAATATTTTCTTAACAAATAAAAAGCAAAATTACACACTATAAATCTTTCATTAATTTATACTGTTTTAATTTTATAAATTGATGAACAATTATAGATGATAAATATATAAAAATAGCTCTCTGTGCAATTCATACATTATTAAAATATTATTTTATAAAACCATATCTTGCTTATTTTGAGTCTGGAGTGAAGTGAATAATCTATACAATCTACAACAAACTATATCTTACTCAGAAACCTTACTAAGTTCAATTACTCCAAGGGAAACATGTATAATGAGGCTTACAAAGTAGACATAAATTGGATTAGATTAACACTCTAGCTGTTTTAATAAGACAGTAAAAACATTGCATTGAGAAAAGGGTTTCCTTCTTCTGACTTTATTAGTAAATGTACACATTCCATTATAAAATAATTAACATGGTGCATCATACAGTTCATACTGAATTTGATATATATTTATTGAGTATTTCACAAAGACCTCAGATAGGTAGATGTTGGGTGTTGGATAGTGTTAAGGGTATCATCACAGGATATAAGCTGTTCCGAGTAATGATGTCTTTTGCAATTAACTGGTGGTGTTTTTTTAATGACAATGATGTTCAAGTAGTGTTTTGGAATTGCACCCAAGGTGCCTAATAATTATTTGGTCTACCTTTGCTTTCTTTTGTCATAGTTGTTCTATTTCTATTTGCAGCACTTTGTATTTTGTTATCTTCTCCAGTTCTTTCCTAACTGCTGTCTCCAGGTATTGCACAACCACTATCCAGACTTCTTTGACTTTTATATTGATAATTACTAAGTAGAGTGTGTTATGTGGCAGGTGCATGCCTGTTTGAATGATAAAGAGCACCCTAGGTTCTTCGTTTTCTATTACTTTCTCTATTTAATGATACCACCAGTTCTTGCTTGCAGGAAAATGGCTTTTCTTGCAGCTGTTCCAATGCACAGTTGTTGCTTCTTTGTTACGCCATTGTTTGTAGTTAGTCTCTGTGATCTTGCGGCAGCTAACCATGTACTCTGCTGTTTCTTCAGCTGCTCTGCAAAGGCAGCACTTGCTATCTATTGTTATTTTTCAATTCAGGTTTGTATGCATTTGTTCTTAAGGCTTGGTATTATTTAAATTAAATCATTAGATTTATTTGCTACCCAACTTGTGGTTTGGGGTGACTTTGAGCAATTACCCTTAAAATGTACAAAAGGTTATAAATTCAATACTTTATCTCAAAAGAGTCTTTGAAACTTTTGAGCACTCAGTGATTAGCCTGAATGTAAGCATCAACAAGATTACTACAATATATTTAACTTCACTGACCCTACCAAGTTCCAGGTATTTTTGTCAGTACATTGGTATCTAGGTGATGATAGTGTTCTCTTTTGTAATTCTAATGTATGTTTCTCTAAGCACCTTTAGAATCATACCTGCTGAAAATGGCAAAAATGCTTTCTTTGCTCTGCTCTGTTCAAATCATCTCATAATTATTCTGGCATTTTGATCAGACAACTTGGCTAGCTCTAAGATATATCAGATGTTTTTCACATGCTTGCTGAGGCTCAGACAAATCCTGCATTGTTTTATTGTGTCAGCTTTATCGTGGAACATCATGCAACCATCTGGGAAGAAAAACAACATGGTCCAGGAGCAGCTGGTGAATTGGGAATGGCCAAATAAACACTGGCAGTCAACCTACATGAGGTGAGATAAGAAGGAGAAGTTGGAGCCCAAAGGGGCAATTCTGTGGCTGCTAGCCTCCTTTTTCCTCTTACTTTATTTTTAAAACAATAGTATAATTCATGCTAGTGAAACTGCATTTGCTGAATGTCATTTCTAAAATATTTGGAAACACACACAAACATGTATGTTTTGGTTAGTGCAAAAAACAAAAGATGCCAGAGGAAAGCAGCCTGTGCTTCTCCAGATGCTGGTCTCATCGTTCTTAGAAAACACAGGTAGCCCAGCAACATGTAGAATACTGCCAGAAGTCCATCTCTACAAAACAATCCCTTAACTAAATCCACAGCACCCCAAATTAAGAAAGTGTCCTTTTGTTCTGAGCAGTATGCATACTTTTAATCAACGCAAAAGAAGGCAACCCCCATCTATATTTTCTGAGTATTTCTATAGGGTCTATGTGAAGCCCAGTGACATATACCATAGCTGCCCATTCCATTCCTTTCTTTAATTAAAATAATCTTTTAAACAACCACGGAAATTGAGTAGTATCTCTGAACATATTAAAGCCAAAAGTGACCAAATCACTTCCCCGTGCTCTACTGAGCTATGGCCTTATTTATTTCATTATTTACCTTAATCACTGTCCTTATTGAAATTAAAAGGAAAGACAATTAAAAGGGGGTTGGGATTCACTAGAAACCCTTTCTATTTGGTCATATAACAAGTTATTTGATTCATTTATCACATATTTTTATATGTCACCAATTTCTGTAGCTAAGAGAGCAATGGACTATCTCAGAACATAATTAAGGATGAGCAAATGGCTTTGGGGTTAGCTTTGTCTACAAAAACAATTACAGGGAATTCCTTGATTGTTTTATTTATTTATTTATTTAGATTTATACCCCCCTTCTCTTCCCCAGTCAAGGGGAACTTGCTATGCTAATAACTGCTAATACCAAACAATAGCAATAAACAATAGCTTGGTGATCACAATTATTATCATTGTTAAGCAAGGAAGTTATATGATCACCATTTGCGAGTTCCTGCTGGCTTCCCTATTGACTTGCTTCTACGAATTCAGCAAAGGAGGTAATAAATGGCAATCATATGACCCCCAAGAGCACTGCAACAAGCATGAGAACCTGTCATTAATTTCTAATAGTTGTTAAATGTGTGTCATTAAACAAGGACCACCTATATTAGTCATTTGGTCCAGAAAAAAGAGGTTTAGATGGGTGTCAGGGACCCCATTTTAATGAATGCCAATAAATCAAGTGCTAATGTTCTGGTATAATTCATTTCCAGTATTCTATATATTAACTCTCTACTTTTTAAACAATGAATGAGACTCATTTAGCCCCTTTCATTCTGAATTACAGGTGGCTGTTAAAAGACTTGATAGCAACCCTATTGACCCTCCTACATCTATCATAGTTTTGGATACCATTGAACACATCTTGGTGAGCCCACCTGTAGTAATTTTATGGTGGTTCTGCTGGGCAGTCTGAGTAATGGAGAAGAGAGTCAACTCTGATTTCTACAAAATCTGGTGCAACAAAACTGCCCTTTCTGCACTCCCATTTACATCTGTAATTAATGAAACACATAGGTCAGATCATGTGTCAGTTTGGATTGAGCAATTATCAATAAGCTTTGCAACCTAGCTTTACATCAGAATTTACATCAGAATTCTGGGCCAATGTGTAATCATTGTGAGAGTGATAATCTGGGAAGGTAGATTAGACTTAATCCCAACAAAAAAAATTATAATTTGTCCAGAATCATCTTAGCTCAGACATAGCCCTAATGATAGCATTATATGATGATGTTCTCATCTTGAAAGAGCAAGTCCATGATTTTTCAATCTCCACCACCACAGACTGTTGACTTCTGCTGAAAGTTCATCACACTGTTCTCTGTATAGTACTGCCTTATTAGAAATAATAATTCTAATAGCAATTCTAAATTGTAGACCACAGTGGACAGAATGCTAATGTGTGTAAGATGTTACTGTAAAGTAATACTTATGTTTTGTCACTTCAGTGTTTACTGATTGGTTTCCATGTTCAAGAGCTGGTTTTCAACCCTATATTGTTTGGCTCTAAGGTACTCCGTGCATCTACTCTGTGACATATTTACTTTGTTTAAAGTGTCCCTAATTTTAAAAATGCAGCATCAAAAAAGATGAACTTTCTGTTGTGCCTCTTGTGATCTTTCAAAGCCCCCCAAATTGTAAAAATAAATATAATCACTAACATAGTTGCAACAGTGATATGATGCCAATTTATTTTCATTGTAAATCTATATAATTGTGATTAGGAGATCACAATCTATTAAATCTGAAGTTGTAGTAATATTACACCTATGTTTGTGGGGAAAAAACAAGACTGCTTATTGTAGCACATGCCTTTATGGACTGAACCTGTTTCATGCCATCAATCAAGGCACAGATTGAATCCATAAAACAGTAAAGTGCTTAGGAAAACATGAAACGTTTCTATTTAGGGACAGCTCTCCATTCTTGAAAAGCTACACTTTTAGCCATGAGGTGGCACTATACACTAAAAATTACTACACCAAGTAAAAATAGCTGATGGGAAGTTTAATCAGTTATGTGTGTACAATAAATTTAGAAAGGAGGAATCCAACATACATTTAATAAGAAGGTATGACTACAATATTCAAAGCAGCCTAAAATTGTTTCCTTCCAGGACAGGTAAGACTGAGATTAGTAAATTCTTGATAAGATAAACCATTTATATCTTAAGATACACAAATATAATGCAGTGCTATTCAGTGCTAGCTTCATCTTTCTGTATTGTAATATAGTAATAATATTTTAAGCACTTAATTAATTTTGTTAATGTCCAAGCATTGAATACAAATGTGATAAAAACAGAAATGCAAGAAGATACACTATAATAAAAAACAAGCATTCAATAGCATTCATTCTTCCTTTCACTTTTTCCTTCAACCATTAAGTGCCACATAGATATTTATACCTTTTTTTAAAAAAGTATAGTTATTTATACCTATTTCAGTCTTTTTTCAGTAATAGTATTTTTCTTTATTATTCCATTCAATGGAGAGATCTATCGTTTTTATCAATCAATACACTTTATTTACATTCATGGACCAATGAGCTGTACCATATACAAATAAAAGAAAAACTTAGAAATGTAAAAATAAAATTAAAAGTGGTTGAATTATTGAAAAGAAAGAAGAGAATTACATTAATCTAATAATATAATACAAATCAATGAATTTGGAATGTTCAAGTTTTTATCTCTAAGTCCTAAACCAGTGAATCTTATTATTAATTATGATTTGTCACACAATCAACTGGATGTTCAGATTGGATCTGGCATTTTTGTCTGCCTATCAAGCCCTTCCCAAGGATCTGGGTTAGGTAGATGTGAGTGTTTGATGGTGTTACAGATCTCATTACAGGGTGTAAGTTGTTCCAAGTAAAGCTTCAATTAATTTTGTAATTAATTGATGGTAAATTTGTCAATGCTGACACGATCAAATAGTGCTCGGTTGTTTTGGAATTGCACCCAGAGTACCCTTTACTATTGGTACCTAGAAAGGATGTCTTGTAATATGCTAAAATGGATCATAAAAGTGTCTTAACCATTTTCATAATCTTCCTTGAATAACTAATCAATTGGACAGTTATCTAAATCAAAGAATTTTTTTTCATGTTCCACTGTTGTCAGTTACTTAGAATATTTTGTTTCAGTGAATGGCAGAAAACTTACAATTTTCTGCAAGAGAAGTCAAATTAATCTTTCAAACCTTATAGCTATAACCAAGAATAGCCGTTTCGAGTTCCTCTTGACTGGGGAAGTGAGGCGGGGTATAAATCTAAATAAATAAATAAATAAAATTCATAACAGATTTTCCTGAGCATTTTAAAACATGTGAGATCAATTTGCAGCAATCAAGTAAAAATGCACCTAAAAATAGGTCACAAGTGATTAGATGTAAAGTAAATACAGTGAAGTTAATCCAGATACTGATCTGAATTTGTTTCTGTTGATAGAACAAGAAAAAGAAAACAAAATATAAGGATGTTTCTAATATTTATGAGATCAATCAATGAAACTAGTTCTAAAAATGTAATGTTTACATTCAGCATGACACAAAGTTACCTCCATCCTCATTTTGCTATAATGTGCTTCTGTTAATAAGGATCTGGTCATTAGTTGCAATTCATGGTTATAAGACTATGAAGTTCACTTTTCCAGATGACAGGAAGTTCTGTTGACGAATCTTTGCAGAAATGATGGCCTCATAGTGATGGACAATGCTGAAGATATGTTATGTTTGTAGTACCAGTTTATCTACAAATAAACAAGGAGAAAATCTGGAATGCAAATAGTTTTCCATAAGCAGACAGTACAAATTCTAATCCTGTATTTAATTGTCTTAAAATAACAGCATGGATATCATTTAGGTTTTTTCCCCCTTTTACTAGTGTTTTCCCATTTAGTTAATCATAGCTAAAATCTTAGCTAAAAGCTATGAAATTTCAAAGACTGCAAAAATTTCCTATAGTTTAATATTCTTAGCAGGGTAGCAAATTGATCACTTGCATTCTTATAATACACATTTAAGCAGAAACTATGGGCACAAATAACATCATAAAGTGATTAATAAAATACCTTCAGCACACACATCAGAGACTTCATATAGTAAGACATCTTCATGAACTATTTTTAGAATTCTTTTGTCATTTGATCCTGGCTTAGGGTAACCATCTTTCATGGCCTGAGAAAGATAGGAATTGTCGACTAGCATAAGTAGGGAGTATCAGGATGGGGAAGGACTAGCACGGTGTGCATTATGTCTGAATGAAACAGTATAAATACATCGCTAAAAATTTCAATTCTTTACTTCCAAGACTTAACCGAGAAATTGTGGCAGACTGTTATTATTCTGCCTGAATCTGTTCAGTTAAAGTTACCATCTGTCATTTTAATGTCATGTTACCCAATTAAAATGCTGTTACTGGATAACAGTCATTGGAAGAGACAATTGGACAGATTGCCCATCCCTCCCTAAAGCCTCTAGTTCCTGCTTTGCTGCCTCTGCAACCTGTTTAATGAAAGCACAGTTAAGAAACTGTGTCTATTTAATTTGTGGACTGTGTTGCAAATAAGATGTGCATATATCCAATAAACATTTTATTTTAACTAATTGTAATTGTATTTTAGTCCCTCAGCAGATTTTTTTAAGTAATAAACCCTAACCTCAACCCTTCTCCCCAAAAAACCCAAGGTATGACAATGTATGCAGATGTTAGAGGACCCTATAATAGTGAAATAACGCCAGTACAGGTGGCCCATTATATTCTACTTCTGAGCTAATATCTGTGAAACAGTTCCAAAGTTATATTTTGTTTTTGCTCCACAAATGTTAGGCATGAACACTGTTTACATTCCAGTATTTTATACCACAATAATTATTCTGCTTCGTTTAAAAAAAGCCAAGGAATTCTAGGAAAACATTAACCAGTTCCATTTGCAATTCCTACCATCTAGGGAAAATTTCCTATCAGAAAGAACTGGAATATTTGAGGTGGCGGAGAACATCAGAAAGGCAAGATAGCAGTCATGACTATGTGATGAAAGCCTCAGGGCTTTGATCATATAAGTGCAGTCCCTTTCCTGAATTTTTTTACCTCACCCACCCCCTCAAATATTCCTGCACTTTCCTGTAGGAATTTCTCATAGATCCCCCTGGCAAAGGATGATTACACACTTTAAAAATAAATACTATATTCATCCTATAAAAGTAGGAACTCAGTATTAGAAAAAGCATAGAATTTAAAACTTAATAATACAGAAGAATAATTGACATGCTCCAGTGATCTATGGAAAGGGAGGTTTGGCTGCCATCAAACAGCCTTCAAACATCAATGCTTTTCATTGAAAAATGCCTAGGAACAGGACATGTTCAAACAAGGCACTACTAAATTCCTGGTTCTGACAGAAATGTGCAAATGAAGACAGCCCTAATTTAAAACATATTCAGGCTTAATCATTAAAGTTTTGGAACCCTGGTTATTATTTTTCTTTTCATTTGCTTTTTTTTAAGGCAAAAGTAAGATACTGTCAGCAGATATTTAAAATCAATACATATGACTCCTAGATCAGAAAAACATCTAGTCACAATTTTAATGTTTAGCCCTGAACAAAACAGGTCACACTATATATGGAAATAAAAACTTATTTTGTTTGTTTGTATTACCTTCAACTGATTTTTAAAAAAAATGCAGATGAAACGTTGGCAGAGAGATAGATTGCTATCATGGATATTGAATTTGCCAATAACATTTGATTTCATTTAAGAAGCTATTTTAAATTACAGTTAGCTAGCCATAGGCTTTGGTGATATCTCATAAATTTAATGGTGCTATGTATCACTGCTGTCAATAGCCTCTAATTTTTTCTTAACTTACCCCCTTTGACATATTCCTATCAAAATATCAAAACCTACACAAATTTTATCTATTAGTTCAGCGCTCAGTAGGCTTTCACCAACCTGATACCTGAAAGATGTTTTGAACAAGAGAGTTGGGCAGTTGTAACAACTTTGAATAAATAAAAGTAAGTAAACAAATTTTGAAGATCCACAAGCAGCATAGGTCTGTAGATATTGGGAAAGAATGATTGCTAAGATCTCTGCTTTTGATTAAAGCAATGTTTATTCATTGCAATAAGTCCAAACATGGAACTATTTATTGGAGGATACTAGAAAATTAAATGGAAAATAAAACAACACATCAACATTAATCTGGGGAACATGAAGTAGAAAAACTTAAAGTTTAACCTAATTATTTGCCTTTATTTCACTGATAGCAGCTTCAGATAGACTCTCCAAATCACTGCCTTGCGTAATGGATGCATACCTACAGAGGGAGACATACAGTGTCTTTAATACGTGGATATAATACAACAATATGTGAAGAAGAGTAGAGGAAACAAAATAGTCTGCTGAGATGTTGGTCTTCTGGCGCAGAACTACCGGTAGTATAGAGTTAAGACCATGTATGTTATCCTGCCTCTACTTACTGGCCGCCGCCTATCTACCCCTGTCTGTGGAATCTCCTTGCCCTTCAGCAAGCCTCGTAGGACCTCCCCATGCCACCTATAAGTGCATAACCACCATCAGCAGATGGTTTGTACAAAGTGTACTGCCTATCCTGGGCAGTAGAGCATCATCTCTCATTAGTGCTGAGAGGCTGAGGAGAAGGAGTGGCATGCCTTGCAAAAAGTCTTTCTGACACCAAAACCTGAAGCAGAGATTCTCCTTAAGCATTGCCAAATGAGGAACAGCACTGGCAGACTTTC
>JANHGC010006042.1:632842-658491 GCA_027560395.1 Boaedon fuliginosus | reverse complement strand
CTTCCGGGTGCAATTCAAGGTGCTAGTAACAACTTTTAAAGCCCTACATGGCTTAGGAGTGGGGTACCTTCGAGACCACCTCCTGCTACCTTATGCCTCCCAGTGTCCTGTCAGATCCCACAGAGTTGGCCTGCTACAGGTCCCGTCAGCCAAACAATGTCAGCTGGTGGGCCCCTGTGCTAAAGTCTTCTCTGTGGCAGCGCCGACCCTCTGGAATCAGCTCCCTGCTAAGATCAGGACCATCCTCACCTTGTTGGCCTTCTGCAGAGCCGTAAAGACCTGGCTCTGTCAGTTGGCCTGGGATTGATGTGCCCTCCCCTGTGAATGTTTTGAATGAGTTGATTGTGGGTCTTAGACTTTTTATATTGAATTATATTGTATTTTTAACTGTTGTTAGCTGCCTCGAGTTCCCCCTGACCAGGGAAATGAGGCAGGGTATAAATCTAATATAAATAAATAAATAAATAAATAAATGTATATTGCTATCCATTTTAGAATTTACTGAGCATTCTGTTTCAAGATCAGAATGGTAGTCAGGAATTCAGTTTGAATGAAATGTGGATCAACACTATACAGAAGTATTAGAAATGCCTTCTATCTTTCAGTGCACAAATCTTGATCACCTTATATTATGAGAGAGAGACTAGATCAAGAAACTGATTCCATAGGAAGACTAGAACTACAAAATTGTTGTCATAGGCTATAGTAGCAGATCCTGCAAGCCTGAAAGGTAAAATATTTTACTTTTACTCCCTTTTATAACCTTCTGAGTCAAGGACAGCCTCCTGGAGCACTCCAGAGGCTCCATTTTGTGCCTAGAAGGGCTCCCATAGGACTCCGGATGCCAAAAGCAGTTGCAGGTGGGGCAGTCCTTTGCTATTTCCTGAACGGCCCCATGGGCCACATCTAAGCATCCTGTGGGCCGGATCTGGCCCCTAAGATTGACACCCCTGCTCTAGAGGTTTTCCTTTAAGGAAAAGTTTTGGGAAGGAAAAAGAAATCAGAACAGAAACAGATATTTCATGTTTTAAATTTTATATTTAAGTATTGTATGTGTTTTAATTTTTTATGGTTTGAGTTGAGCTTTCTAATTTGTTTGATTTCATACTGTAGATCACCTGGTCACATTGTCTGAGCTAGGCTGCCTTATAAAACACATAAAATGAAATAAAATATGATAAATCTGGAAGCAAGGTTTTGTTTGTTATGCAATCAGTTTAATCTGCTGATTATTGGTCTTTAGTAGATGACTACTACATAATTTATAGTGCAATTTAGCTGTGCATGGAGACATATCTCAACATTACAAGTTTAGTATCAAGGGACTAATATAATATTATTTGACACAAGTTTTAATTTCAGCTATCTAGATTATGATCCCCAAAAGAAAGACAGTGAAATAAAATATTTGGAAATGTCTGAAATAGACTTTAAACTGTGAATTTGACAACAGGGATTTGTGAATATATGTGATTGCTCTGTATGGAGTTCTTTCTCTTAAAGGACACCATTCCAAATTCCAGTTGCAACAACATATTTGGGCTATGGTATAAAAAAGTTATTTCACAGCAATGGCTGTCTCCCATTTGAAGCAGAAGATAATAAAGGGAGGGAGAATGTATCCAAATAAAATAGCTTAAAAATATGGTGAGCTCTCCAAAGTGCTGAACTAGCCAAACATCAAAAATAACTCGCTTCATACTAGCATCAATAATACATCTGCCAAATACTAAGTGTCCCTTTGAAATGAAGACGGGACCATTATCACCTCAACAATATGATCAGGGGCTATTCATTCTTTTAGATGCTTCTGCTTTCTGACTTAATTGTCTCTCTTGGCCCCAGGTTCTGTCAAGTTTGTTGATTCCTCATGGCTATTTGTCATAGTGGCTCCTTTTTGCCTCCAAATTGTGCTAAATGGCCTTCGAACTGCTACATCTTTGTCCTGCTGATCTTCAGTGCATGAGGAAGATGGATGGTAAACATCCGTGACCCATCAGTCATATGGCTGAGAAGATTTTAGGAAGCATCTGTGTCCTTTATAGTTCATCTGACACAGATCTTTCCTTAAATGAACTGCAAAATAGTACAGAGGGCCTGGAGCCAATGTTAAAAAATAAAACAGAATGCAAAATAGCCGAGAAGATCAGAGAATCCTCTTCCTTCCAAGTTAAAATAAACAAGCTGTGGGTACTACATAGTACCTTTTAAACTGCTTGCATTTGCAAGATGACCTTTCTTTGGAAAACTGGTTTCAGGAGATCAAGCTGAAAAACAGTCCAATAATTTTATTTCTAGATAGTTGGTCTCCTCCTTTTTTCAGTTTTAAATAGTTAAAAAGTCATGGATTACTTAGTTTTATACAATCAAAAGAAGAGTATTGGATAAAATGTAGAATAGGAGTCACAATCTTGCCACTGGGTGTGTCTGAGAAAAGGTTACTACCTTCAGTCATGGACACAACATTATATGGCTTTAAAAGAAACTGAACACATCATGGGGGATTTATCAGGATCTGCTGATTTTTGCAGTTATAACCAAACCACAAGGAGCATATTATGAATTCTGGCTGCAGGGAGAAACAGTGAAAGAGATTTGTCACTGTTCAGTTTCTGTTTATCAACATTTGGAGCGTATTTGTTTGGCTTTTGGTTTGAGGGTTCTTTGCTTTCCGAGGACTGAACACACAAAATCTGTATAAATGCTTTATTCATCCCTGCCCCAACAATAGGTTTTGCTTTTCACCCTTCTAGGACTTCCAAGGTGATGGTATCATGTAAATATCTCTGTAATATTCAGCCCTTTAAGGACTTAGTTCAAGCAACCTGTAAGAGGTTTTGCCTTCTCCTTACAAGTTCCTATACTTGTTGGGATGAGGTGCTGTTTCACTTTGGTTCTTTGTTGCCTAGTTTTAAGAGCCGTGGTGGCGCAGTGGTTAAAATGGAGTACTGTAGGGCTAACTCCCTGCTCACTCCAGAAGTTTGGTTCTGAGCAGCTCAAGGTTGACTCAGCCTTCTATCTTTCCGAGGTTGGTAAAATGAGGCCCAGATTGTTGGGGCCAATATGTTGACTCTGTAAACCACCCAGAAAGGCCTTTAAAGCACTATGAAGTGGTATATAAGTCTCAGTGCTATTGCTACAAATAGTTGCTATTGAGTTCTTAGCAAATATCCAAGTAGAGGTCCCACCAGGATATGCTGTTCTCCGTAGCCTGTGGTCCTGGCACTTAACTTGCCTGCCAGAAACAGCTGTCAATCTCCAGGCATTGCCTCCACTTCCTTGTCTGCATGCCATTTAGTCTTTTCTTAGCTCTTACACTCCTCTCCTCTCTGTCCTAGCTTCACTATGGGCTGGGGTGGGTCAGGCTATCTGTGGACATCCGCACATCCTTAAAAATGCCAGGATGTGGCTCAATTATAGGTAGCTGTCACCATAGTTTGAGAGAATGAATGAATGAATGAATGGAGGAAAATGGTGTGGGAAGCATTTCTGCCTAGTTACAGTTACCTTTCCTAAATTCAGACTGCAACCCTAACATCAATGTCTTACATCTAAACTATTAGATGAGGTGGGCTCTTAGCTTGGACCCTCACAGAAGTCTTATAATATACCTGACTCTTTTAGTTTAGGTGTTGAGCCCTCCTCTGTGCACAGGTATATCCTGCCCTTGCTTTATGCTTCTATAACAATATTTGAATCTGAGATCTAAAAACTTAGTGTAAATTTGTAAGTGCCGAACCTGACGTTAAATCAGTTTCCTTCAATATTTCTACATGCAAAGGCAAGGTGGTTTCAATGTGAGAGACTCTTTATCAATTATAATTCACTGTGTATTTAATGTATCTACGTAAATTTGTGGGAGTTACAATGAAGTTACTTTCTAACATTTTATTATTACCAAGCAACAATTATTACCACTAAAGCTTTATCTTGGTCTGTTACTGGTATACAGTGATAACTGTCAATATTCCTCCTCAGCTTACATAACTATTGTATCCTAATATTCTTAAGAAATACTGGGAAATACAATTAGAGGTAGACAGGTCATTTGTGACCGTGCCTATTTTTTTCAACCTTTGCTAAATTACTTCATTTTCAGGTGTGATTTATAGCTCACTTTATGTACACAAGATCTCCTAATTGAAATTACTGCAGCCAGAATCCATTGTTGGCAGGCAACATACTGGGCAGATGGTTCCCTGCCTACTCTTCTCTATTTCTGAATAGGCCCCCAAATGTTTAAGTTAACAGTGCTTAGGCAGTTATAAATAAAGGATTGTTTGTTGTCTCTACTGTAGAAGAACTAAAATGAATGTATGTATGTATGTATGTATGTATGTATGTATGTATGTATGTATGTATGTATGTATGTATGTATGTCTTGGTGTACAATCTTGAAATACAAGAAAGGCATAAGAACAGTTGTTGTAATTGAGTTATTTCTTTTAACACTTTGAAAACCTGGAGCTGTCTAAAAAGCTCACTATTTCAAATGGAAAAATAAAGCACATGTTATCTCTTTTTCTTACCACTAGATGGCAATGTGGTTCTGCAAGTCAATCAGACTGAATCAACAGATCTGTAATTGCAAATAAGAAAGCACAAATAAACTTAGAAAAATCTGTTTTATTCTCACAGCTTCCATCCCCTCTCCCAATTCCTTTCCGAATTGATCCCACAAAATGGTTTTTCATGATCACTAGCTCTATTTTGGCAAATTTCAGTCTCTCCTTTACAAAACCTTGTAGATTTGCTACCACCTGGGACAATTTTAAAAACATCTAAAGACTGTGTAAGAAAGTACATTTGGGGAATGGACTCATTAAATAGTTGCATCCTTCCTCAACAAAATTAAAACTAACAATCTGGGGTGGATATTTATTTTTATTTTTTTGATTTACATTCTGCCATTCTATTAAAAGTAGTGTTCTGGGCAATTAATATTCACTACAACTCGGAGGGAAAAACTTAAAACATGATCTAATAATGAATCAGGAAGCATAAACCTGGCAACAGAAGCACATCTTTACATACTGTGATTTTATAATGTCTTTTTTTAGACCACACCTAAGAAGTTACCAATCTAAGATACTATTTTATTTCCAATTTACCTAGATGACCTATAAGCAGTTGCTTCCTTCTAAACCACTGAGGAAAATGAGTGTAAATTAGAAAAGTACCAAATTATTAAAAAATTATTGTGTAAAAATGGGGTGGCGGAGAACATTATTTAAAATATAATATATTTTATGGGAAATATTCCCTCAAGGAAATAGAATTTAACACAGCCAATTTTGGCCTAGTTAAATGTATTCTGCTGAGGGCAGAACTGACCTTGCCAAAAGCATTGGGGACAGAGGTGTGCTGAACAAATATTTCACAAAACCAAACAATAACAAGCATTTTACATCTGCAATGGGTGAAGTCATCTTGCTGAAACATATTTTGCATGGGTAAAACATTTGTTTCGTGGCTTAGTTAAAAGAAAAAAGAAAACCTGCTAATTCTGTGGCCTACTACAGAGGTAACTTTGAATCTGTGTGAGTTTGCCCAATTTCAAGACCACAGTGCCTTGTAATCTGACAGGGATAATGGGCATCAAAAAGGCAATGGCTATCCCATGCCGAATTACTTAAGGAAATATAAATAAATTTTGCTGTCCAACAAAGTTCCACTATGAAGATTCAAGGCTTCCATTTGTGGTTGACAAAACTACAGTGAGGAAAAAACAAACCCTGGACATTTAATAGTAGGGTCTTCCTATGTGGTAGATTATTTTGACTTTCCAACCTGATCCTTCAATCCTTGCCATAGGCTCTGATGCATGGAAAAACCTTTCATGCTAAGGAGTGGTACAGTTATTTGAGTAACTAGAATAAAACCTTGACAAGAGAATGTCAAAGTTCCCATTCAATCCTATACCACGTGTATGTTCTTTGATTTAACACGCAGTCTTTCCATGGCGAGGTCAGTTTTGCCTGTTTATAATATACATTCAGTTAACCCACAGAAATGGCCACAGAGATGGCCACTGGCCTCAAAACAATAGATGCAACCAGGCAATCAATGACCCAACCTTTGTTAATGTGTGTTACATTGTTGTTGTTGTTAGTTGCAAAGTTGTGTCTGACCCATCGCAACCCCATGGACAACGTTCCTCCAGGCCTTCCTGTCCTCTACCATCCCCGGAGTTCATTTAAGCTCACACCGACTGCTTCAGTGACTCCATCCAGCCACCTCATTCTGTCGTCCCCTTCTTCTTTTGCCCTCAATTCTACCCAGCATTAGGCTCTTCTCCAGTGAGTCCTTCCTTCTCATGAAGTGGCCAAAGTATTTGAGTTTTATCTTTAGTATCTGGCCTTCTAAAGAGCAGTCAGGGTTGATCTCCTCTAGGACTGATCGGTTTGATCGCCTTGCAGTCCAAGGAACTCGCAAGAGTCTTCTCCAGCACCATAGTTCAAAAGCCTCACTTCTTTGATTACATGTAATGTAGGCTGATAAAAAACAACCAATTGTGCCCATCATTTTGAAGCAGATAACTGTAACTCTAGACATCCTTCGGTACATTTCTTATTACTATATTTTTGCAAGCTTACATCTTGAGATCTGCTAAGAAAAGAGATATTCAGCAACAAAGAAGCAAACTTGTATTTGTTTAAGAAGTTGCTTCTTTATAGGCTGTTCCAGAAATTTCAGAGCTTGAACTAAATTGGCATCATTGCTTTAAATAATAGTTTGCTGTTCATAGATGTTGCAAAAGGTTATCCACTTAGCTTAGGGCTCATTTGGACCTAAAGTCCTGAATCTGCACTTTTCTACTAGGCAGCCATTAATACAATAGTCTTTGCAGTAAATAACTCCAGTAAATGCCATGTAATGTATCTTCATGAGGGCAGGAAGATAGCTTTCCATCATGGAGTCACACTAGTGAATTATTTGAAGTCAACACTAATTGTCTGACAAGGGAACATAAAAGTAAACTCTTCTTTAGCTTTATAGGCTTTTCTCAGCAAACTTCAAAAGTTCATGGACCAATGTTATAAAGCACCAGTTTTCTACTCAGAATAGGCAGGCTGGCATTCTAAAAATTACCCCATGCAATGAATTTGGGGGGGGGGGACTTTTACTGAAAAGCATACCATGGAGAATTGTATTATTTCTGTATAATATTGTCCACTAAGATAATTAAGGAAAGTAACCCTTACGTTTTCTGAAACACTACTTCAAAATGTGCCTTTCCACTACTGGAAACAACAATTCACCCAATGAAAAGAGAAGATACAAATAGTAATTCTCACTTTGCTTCCAATTATCATGGCTCTTTTGTTGGTAGAACTCAGTTCCATCAGAGGTGGAACTGAAAATCGGTATGAATGGACATTGGGTTGTCGGAAGGGTTCCCTGAATCCAAATCTCTTTTGGTATCTTCACATTCCCCCAAATTCTGAGAATTAGACAAACCTAAGACTTCCTATTTAGAAGACGGAGTGGTAGAAAGAGGGGTGTTTTTTTTTCACTTCCCCCTGATTTGCATATTTGTGAAGTGCCCTAGGAAAAGATCCCATATGCTTCTTTTCCACAACTTGTGTGATTGCTTTGCCCAATGAATCTATGAGACATCCCTGCATTTGTTGATCAGAATGTCTCTGTTGGAAGAAGATGACAAAGAGTATGGGGCTGTTATTTAAAACAAAATAATTGCATTGTTATGTGCTTCTCTGAATAAGACAAGAGATCTTATTTATCTCGACTTGTCTCTTTGGAAAGATTGGTCTGTGAAAAGTCACGGTGTCTAGGAATGACATCATTACAAATTGCAACCCAAAACTTCTGGAAGACCTCAGGCTGGAGAAAATGTTCTAAGGAATGCTTTTGTTATACCCATTTTCTGTTTTGTTTTGTTTCTAGAAATGACTGGTTTTTCACTGAATTATTTTCATTTTTCTTCATAATAGTGTAGGAACATCCCTAATCCAGAACCTCTATTTTACACAGATACTAGAAGGCTTTTTAAGGCACAAAGATGGGACTCTACTTCATGATTTGCTCTGTAGCAATTGTCTTTGTACCATTTAACTAAGACATGCCCAGTCACATATGTTTTAAGTTACACACCTGTTGTACAAGTTGCACCCCTTCTTGGACCAGGAGTCACTCAGTCACTCATGCCCTTGTCACCTCTCGACTAGATTACTGGAGCTGCACTTGAAGAGCACTTGGAAACATTCAATTGGTCCAGAATGCAGCCGTGCGAGTGATTAAGGGTATGCCTCAGTGTACCCATATAACACCTGTCCTCCGCGAGCTGCACTGACTCCCAATAGTTTTCTGGGTGCAATTTAAGGTGCTGGTGATAACTTTTAAAGCCCTTCATGGCTTAGGAGCGGGGTACCTTAGAGACCGCCTTCTGTCACCTCTTGCCTCCCAGTGCCCAGTTAGATCCCACAGAGTTGGCCTATTACGGGTCCCGTCAGCTAAATAATGTCAGCTGGTGGGTCCACAGTCGAGGGCCTTCTCTGTGGTGGCACTGGCCCTTTGGAACCAGCTACCCTTGGAGATCCAAACCATCCCTAGTCTGTTGGCCTTCCACAGAGCCATTAAGACCTGGCTCTGCCTACAGGTGTGGAGCTAATTCCCCCTTGGATGAATGGATGTTGCCTGGTGTATGATTGGGATTTATTGTTATATTTATAAACTTTTAAATTGTTAAATATATACCATATTTTTTGGAGTATAAGACACAGCTTTTTCCTCCCTAAAAGAGGGTGAAAATCTGGGTGCGTCTTATACTCTGAATGTTGAGTATAGGAGGCCATAAATGAGAGCTACAGAGGCTTCAAGAGGCCCAAAACCAGCCATTTTCGCTCGTTTTTTTTCCCTCCTGGGGCATCTGCATGCCCTGGGAACTGACTCCCTCTCCCCCAGAAACAATCTAGAGGCCAAAAACGGCCATTTTCGTCCATTTTTTGGCCTTTGGGGGAAGGGGGGAGTGAATAGCAAGGCATGTAGATGACCCAGAACAAACAAAGAAAAGAGCGAAAATGCCCCGGTTTTTGTTAAAAATGCCTTGTTTTTTCCTCAAAATGACCCGTTTTTGCCCCCTCTTTGCCTCCTGGTGCATCTGCATGCCCTGCTGTTCACTCCGACCACATCCAGAGGCAAAAAAACAAAAATGGCCATTTTTGGATAAAAAAATATTTCTTTCCCCATATTGAATCTATTACAGATTGATTGCCACCTTTATTATTTTTACAAATAACTCAAGGCAGAAACATCTCCAAGATACCTTCCTCCTCCTATTTTCCCCACAAAAACAACCCTGTGAGGTGGGTTGATCTCAGAGGGAGTAAGTGTCCAATGCCACCAAGGTACTTATCATGAAAATTGGGGTGAATTTAACAAATTCTTCTACCTTCAAGGAGAGATAGAATTTTTTTATTCATTCACTTTTTCTATGTATTTACCTATCTTTATCAGATCATCTTTGTAAATCTCAGCATTTTCAAATGTTTCCGTCATACTCCAGCCTCAACTTTAACTTTTTCAATGACATGATAAAATCAGAACTTCTCTTATTTGGGGACTATGAGAGATTTTACTTATACTTATTCCCACATTTTAAGCTAAAAATGTCATTCACCATTTTTGCCATCCATTTTGAAGGTATGACCTTGAGGGCTTTGGGGATTACAGGCTACATCTAGCCATTAGCTGCGGACCACCTGATCCTGATGCTAACCATGAATGGGCAGAAGCTACCTAGAATCTATATTTTCATCACTAAATAAACTGCAATAGATGAATAAGAATTACTGAATCACATTTGTTTAATGGTGAGGGCAAGAATGAGACCCCCACCTCCAATTCTAAATTACACTTCTGAAAACAAACACACCATCCTTTTTACATAACCATATTTATTGTACAGAAAGACATCTATGGGTAGAATTTAGAATATATTCATCAGCCTTAGAATTTTGATATCTATTATTTGTACCAAGGTCCTATTGGTACAGTAGATTTCATGTCTCATTCAGGGGAAAAAAATATTCTTAAACTTTTTGGAAGCAGGTAAGGATTTTTCTTCACTAAAGGGAGTAAAAGGATTATCTGCTATCAAAAATAATGGCAACATCTGTACAATAAACCTTACAAGTTTGGAACATCTTTTTTTTTTAAAAAAAAAAACTTCAATAGGCTAATACCTTCTGGTGTTCAACTCAGTACAAAGGCAGTGAAATTATACTGTAATTCACAATGTCAGTTTGAAGCAATTACTTGGCATTAGTCTGCCATCACTCAGTATCAGAGCTGTCACTGTTTTACCATGCAACATTTTAGTAGAGATAGTAGTAGTACTGATGTATGTAATGTGCGTGTGTAAGTATTTTTTTTTTCTCATCTGGAAAATACAGAAATGAATGTTAAAAGATCTGTTAGCATGAAGTTGAACTGCTGTGAATGTGCAGGAGGAAAACCCTCATAGAATTGATGTCAAAACTTGATGGAATAGTGATAGAATATTGGTTTTCCCACTGCAATGCCAGGAATAGTATTTTTCAAACCGTTTAAAGAAAAAAAAGGCAAGTAGGAAGTGAAGCCAGTAATGCAAGAAAATAAGCTATTTTTATGGCAGCAGAGACAACATGGTGTCCTCCAGTTTTTTTACACAACACATTTTTGGGCACTAAGCTGTGTATCTCTACTTTACAAGGACACTTCTGTTCTCTAGGAATAGTAAGAATCTTGGCCAACTTCTGCTCCACTGAGCCTTTGGTCTGACTCTTTAGATGACTATCACATCTGTATCATTAATTACTTTAAAAATGCTGTACTATATTTTGAACTACTGTTTGCTGTCCAGAGTCTAAATGGATTGCTGTGGCTAGTAAATATTATTAAATAAGGGTATACTTAAATAAATATTGGGTTCCCCATTGATGGATTATGAGTAAAAACTTCCCCCAGTGGCTGCTTTGCCATGTTTGCCCATCTTCCTTTAGTGTCTGTCCTCTTAATGGCATACTGGGTGCTTTCATAGGATTACCTGAAACCTGCATGAGTGTTATTAGATACTCTACACCACTAAGGAATTCCATGTAGGGATAAAGGATTGTTTTTACAAAAGCTTGCTTTATTGCTTTATTCACATTTCCTCTAACAACAAAAGCATCCCTCATATCTGAGTTTCTCTCAGACCTTCTAAATTCAGGGTTAGAAGCAAAATGTGAATGCATATGAAAATATCAAGTATATTAGAAAAATACTAGAAATAAATATGCACGTTAGGAACACTGCATACCCAAATGTGTATTTTAGAATACACTGTGTATTAAAGTCTATGATAACTTATATGTGATTTTTAGAAATAATTGCAATGCACATAGACATGGGGTAGAATAAATGGAAAAGTGTTGAGATGGGAAAGTAAATGAACACTTTATACTTGTATGTTCATTCAGGTGTTCTTTTGTGGAAAAATTGGTGTGAAAAGTATTCCCTAGCAATAGACAGTTACAACATCAGTGTAAAGGACTCATAAAAATGACAAATACACTTGAGATGAGTGTAGGAAGGCAGGATTAAGATTAGAAACTCTAAAACATTGCACTAAATGATAGAACATGAGAAGGTCCTGTGGCTTTTTTCTTTATCACATTTCCAAGGTCCCTTGAGTTTTCAATGATTCTGTGTGGCATACAATATTAAAACACTCCAGAATAATATTGCAAATAGTAAGAGAGTAATAAATGCCCAGAGAGTCCAATAAACAGGCAAACCTACTTTCCCAACATTCCCGTGAAAGACCCTTGTCAGCCTTACCAGGTGACCAGACAGGAAACATGGGCAGAAAAGCTAATTCTACTTTATTGTAAAGCTACAAGTCTGAAAGTATAATTCTCCCAGTGTCACCTTTACAGTTGGAGAAGTCTTGCACACTGCCCAGCTATAGGCTATAGTGCCTCCTAACTGATCATTTCCTAGACAACATCTCTTAACATCTCTATCTGTAGCAATAGCACTTAGACTTATATACCCCTCCTCAGTGCTTTATAGCCCTTTCTAAGCAGTTTACAGAATCAGCATATTGCCTCCAACAATCTGGGTCCTTGCTTTATCAACTTTGGATGGATGGAGGCTGAGTCAACCTTGAGCCTGGTGAGATTCGATCTGCCAAATTGCAGGCAGCTGGCAGGCAGCAGAAGTAGCTGCAGTACTGCATTCTAACCAGTGCACCACTGTGGCTCTTCATCCTGTCTCCCAAGATCTTTCCCACGATTATTGCCCTGTGCACATTGTAGTCCAAGGTCCTATGGAAGAGCCATTTTCAGGACCTATTTGAATTAGGTCATAAAGTAAGAGATGGTCATTGTTTTCAATTGTAAACCAAGTGAAAGAGGTGGCAATTGAGTGTATGTATGTATGTATGTATGTATGTATGTATGTATGTATGTATGTATGTATGTATGTATTGCCCATTTTACTACAGAGTAACTCTGGGAAGTTTACAATCATAAAAATCTATTCTATCTATATATCTACAGTATCTATCTATCTACCTACCTATTTAAACATAAATATATTAAATCCAATCATTAAAATCCAAATACAGGTGGGGCGGGTGGGGCAAGGTAGGAGGAGATGGGATCTGTTGTTACTTGATTGACCAACTAGCTCATAGAACTCTTCTGATCAGGGGAACAAAGCCTCCCAGGCACAATTTGGACCTTCCAGTAGGTAATTGCTGAACTGATTCTGATGTAATAATGAGTAGCATTAAATAGGAGAATGGAGCAGCAGAAAAAGCAGTGGGAGGTCTAGTTCTTAGCCTTGCCAGTTAAAAGGTCAAGTGGCAGAGATGATGACACATTTGCTTGGATTCTGGAAATAATTAGTTTAAGGAAGTATTGGCTGGCTGAAGGAACCAAACGGTCTGACCTACAGCAAGGCAAGTTCCCACTATTTGCTATCTCTTTAACTGGCATTGAGATTCATATTAAAAATTACATTGACAGAAAATAACTATGAAGTATAACGTGACCATATGTTGTTTCACCTAGCATATATTTGTTTTCATTCTTTCTTACAGTCCCAAGGTCTTCCACATTTTGTTGGCAATGTTAGACAGTCCTCAAAAGAAGGCAACAGTCAAATTGCAATCCCATGTTTTTCCAAAGTGAAGAACCTCCCTGGGGATGATACTGTCTGATAACTACATGTGCATAATCTGTGTGGAAGGGATCTATTGCTACTAGGCAGCCTTTAATTTATCCTAACATAATGTCCTACTGATATTATTTTGCTTTTGTTTTGTTTTGTTTTCCTCAAAAGTTCTCAATTGGGACCCAGGCCCTATATTTTATCCACTGAAAACAGGGTCTTATGTTGTTTGCTTAAGGTGATGGATGTTTCACTTCAAGCCAAATACAGAATTTCAAGTTAAAAGGTGATTAATCTTCTCTAATGGGATTGTACACTACAAGCAGGATTTCACCTCTGTGTCTTTGTTAGCCCTGATCAGAGCCTGCATTACCTCAGAATGAGTAATAGGTCATTAATAATGACTGTGGGAGTGATGAGGAAGGGGAGGGGCTGCTTTGATCAAGAGCAATGTATACCCAGGTCTTTGCAATATAATCCTATTGGCCAAATCATTCTGAGTTCATGTGGTCTTTAATTGGGTGTATAGTATAATACAATACTATCCAGATTGCTGTAGCATTATTCATCTTTTTATTCCATAAATATTGTGACCAAACCATTCCCAATCTAATAATTGTTCTGTTAATACACAATATAATTTGATGGAGATGAGTGGGCATCATTCCATGATTCAGGAACGGTAGCAGCTAGAACAGTGAGTTGTTTTGAAGACAATCCTTAAACAGCTATGCATGGCTTACGAATGGGCCAAATATAATGTATTCAGCCTTCCCCAGTCTATACTGTAACTGTCTAACTATGTTGCAACTGTAACACCTTGAATTCTCAATAGTTGTGCTGGCTGAGCATTATGGGAGTTACAGTATTAACCTATAAGTAGGACATCAGGTAGGGAAAGCTTGTTCTATAGAGGGAACTATAGTTTGGGTGACAAAAGTAATTTTCTTCATCTTTCACTCTGAGAAATGGAGCTCTGATAGATAAAGCATTTTATGCAGTACTGAAGTAAAATAATGCCTGCTCACAGATTTTGAAAGTCCTTTTCTTAATAGTATTTGGAAAGGAACAGTTTGAACAGATTTAAACCTCAGACATGTTGTTTAGCTTTTTGGGGGTCAGCCACTTATTCAGTCTGGGAAGAAATGGAAATGGTATAAATGTTAGGTGCTCTCAGATTCTGTCCTTGACTAAGGCAGAAACTTAATGACTATTTTTCACAACCTAATGCCCCTCTGATTCTGATTCTGATTCTGTCTATGTGTGTGATGTGTCCTTATCCAATTTGCAACACATCTTGCAACACTGTGACCATAACCATTACCTTGGCTGTTTGCTTGCAGATGTTTCATAACCCAACTAGGTAACATTAGTTATGAAACATCTGCAAACAAACAACCAAGTACAGAGATCACTACAGGAATTTTTTTTTATTATAACTCTGATGTATAGTTTCTACCTCAGAACTATCCTGGCTTTATACATGGGTTTACACTATTTTTCAAAGAAAAAGCAAAACCGCTTTTATGCAATGGAAAGTATCTTGTTTTCCCCAGAATACATAGACATGATGGAAATAGAGGGTTTAGAGACAGTTTGTTGGTTCTGTTTCCAATACAAATAGTTAAAAATCTCTGTATTGGAGGATTCAAGTGCTCTCTTCTCTGCTAACTATATATGGAATGTAGGAAGGCTGTGTTGTGTTGTGTGGCTTTAAATAACTGATGATTCTTGAGTACATAGAAGTCTATATGGACATCCCTCCCTGCCCCCCAGCTTTATTGGTAGCAATAGGTGTAGAATGGAGGTCATGGAATGTTGCAGATGCCAACAAACCTAATGAACCTGTTCTTCTGTGCTTTTAACTCAGGTTTACTGGCTATTTTGTGAAGAACAAAACGATTTTAGATAATCAAACAAAAGGCCAGCACAGAAAGAATTGTCGATGGTAGAGTCTCAACTTTGTCCAGTGGAAGACTGCAATAAACTATGTGTGCATGTGTGTGCACATCCATCTGTACCTATGCCTATGCCTGTAGAGACAGACTGTAAACATACAGACACACACAGTCTTAAAATATTACCATGGGATAAATATGTGTGCGTGCATGCATGTATGTGTTTATAATGAACACACACACACACACACACACACACACATATATATATGCAAATCTCTCTCTCTCTCTCTCTCTCTCTCTCTCTCTCTCTCTCTATCTATCTATCTATCTATCTATCTATCTATCTATCTATCTATCTATATCCTATCTATCACTTTATATTCATATAAGCATGTATTTATTTATTTGACTTACATACTACTTTCTATACCAAACTGGTTTGTAATAAGATTCTCAAACAAAGTAATAATAAATCAATTTGGCGTAGAAAGCATTTTGCAAACCAAAGAAATAAATTATAATATAATGACAATAACAATATTGTTATATAACCAGTGTAATACATTAAAATATATGAAACAATATTCAATAAACATACTCAGTGAAGAGGCAGAGAGAAAGAAAATTGTTTCTTCCAGTACGCACACTGGAAAGGGCTGGATGGGGAATTTTCAACAGGCACTTAAAAGATGTAAAAATAGACCCACCCACCCCCAAATTTTCAGGGGAGGAGCATTTCAGAGTGTAGGTTGCCCCACAGAAAAGGCCCCTTCACACAGTCAACCACCTAATAGCTTTCATCATCTCTCGGTCCATGTTGCAGGATGGATCTAATGATCATCCATTATGATCCCACTAGCTACATATTTTTAAAAAGAGAAATGACCTGTCAGCTACTGTGGCCCCAAGTTTCTTAAAAAGGCACCGTTCCTGATTGGCAGGGAGTGCAGTTGCTTCAACAAAGGTACATTATGTGCATGGCTAGATGTGTCATACTCAACAATTTGGCTGTCCCATGTTGCAAAAGCTGCAGCTTTCAGACCATTTGGAACAGATTACAGTTTTCTGAATGTGAGGTTACCAGCACATGTATAGCTGTCTATAATTTGTCCCTCTCTAGAAAAGGGAATGGCTGGTACCATAAAAGCTTACAATAGCATGTCTAGCCATGAGGATCACTTTGACTAACGAGAGTCTCTAGAAGCACTTTCCCCACATCTGTTCTAAGGAAGTGCATGTTTTGCAACCTCATTTATGACAGAAAAATGTCTTAATTCATCAAAGTAGGAATCATCCATCTACAAGGGCTCCATTTGATTAGTATCCAAACTCAGTTAATTGGCCCTCATTTCCAGCTTGGCAAATCTGGTGGAGGCAGCAGGGATGGGAGATGGTTTCATGCGTGCACATGGGCCACTTTCACAAGTGTAGTGTCGCACATATGTGCAGGGACTCACTCATCACCACTTCTGCAGCTGAACAAGTTGGGGCCTGGCACTGGGTCACAAACCAGAGGTTGGGGGCCCCTGCTGTATTGGATCCATACACAAACTAAAAATGCACACTGCATATTTTACAGATATAGAAGAAAAGAAGGAGAATTGAAGGAAGGAAGCAAAGAGGAAATTTCTGGGAAATATAGAACACCAGCTGATCACCTGGCCTTACTCAGCATTTTTTTTTAAAGAAGTATATTTGTGCCACAGCATTTGCAGGCCTTCTTAAGCCCCTGGCACCCCCTTCCACATCTCTGCTCTGGGCAGGCCGGTCTCTAAGGAAAGGCAGCCAAGGCTTGACAGGGGCACCGGGCTGCAGCCGTTTACAGGCCTTCTTAAGCCCCCGTGCCCCCTCCAATATCGTAGGCGATCTTACTTGGCGGGCTGCTCTGTGTGTCTTGAGCCTGTCTCCGCTGGAGCAAATCTGCAATTTATATGTATAAAATATGACGCCTCAGAGGTTTGAATATGGTGCCTCAGTCAGTTTGAAAACTGCACAAACTCAGTAGAGAGTTGCTGCTTGTTTGTTAAGCATGTCCTCTTTGCCCTCCCCAAAAAGGGGGCAAAAAGGCCCCCTACCCTTTGGAAACCCTGACAGCGCTGATCTTACTACGGTTTTCTACCTATCTGCCAAGTTTGAGGTAGATTGGTGCAGAACTGCAAGTTTGTATAAAGCACACAGCAACAAACACCTCTCTTTTAAAGATATAGATTCCTAACATGACAGGCCCTTAATATTTGACAGTATTTACCTATAGCAAGGCTTGGGAATATACCTTTCTCACTGTTCTGCAATGACAACATTAACTACACTTGCCTTATATTCATACTATTGAAAGTTACAGAAGCTGAAATAAGGATGGATAGAGATACTTACAATAGATAATCTCCTGGGGTTGATGAAGTTATGCAGAGACTATTATGTAGAGTTTCTGAACTTTCAAATTTACCCACATATTACTGCTGTTCATTTTATGAATATAAACATATAGTTGTTTTAAAAATGTGAGAATACTAAATTCATCTTTATGCAACAACTTTATCAGTTATTCTGGCTGAAGCATGAATTCTTCGTTATTCGATCATTTGGGAAGGAAGGAACGAAGGAACGAAGGAGGGAAGGAAGGAAGGAAGGGGCTTATAGTAATTTGAATATAAGGATTACCATTTTCCTACCCAATGACATCTGCCAAAGGATTGCAGCTGTACATTGGAAAGCATTTGGATTTGCAATTTAAAACTTGTCATCGCTGAAAATTTATCTCTTTAAAATATAAGTTTATCTTGCAGGCAAGACAGTCTTTCTTCACCTTCTCCCCTGCATAAATCAAAAAGTAGAACTGCTGAAATTCTGGCTTTAAAACAGTGTGTGCAAATGAATAAGGAGCATCAGATTCCTAATACTCAATCCTGTTCCGCTTATTCCTAAATTGACTTAGCTTTTCTGAGTGGGCCCTTTCAAGGGGGCTCAGCTGGCATAAACATTAGGCCCACTCGTTTTCCATTCATTAAGTCAGAAAAAAATAAAGAAAATGCAAATTTTAAGGTCTGGTTTATATTACATCCTTGCATGCACATTCCTTTTTGGGTGGTTTGCTATATTTGTTCCACTAATTATCACTGAAGTGTGATGTACAATGTGGGTTACAGTAATATCAAATAACTAGTGAACCTATGGCAGATGTTATTGTTTAGGGAAGAGAACAGGAAAATAATAGGATCCTTTCAAGTCTTTGAACGTTTGAAATCTAATACGTATTTGAATGTATCCATACAAGAACCATATTTTTTTCTCTCTCTGCTTTTTATGGGTGACTAGATTGAGAAAAGGAGAGGATTGTCTACTCCTTTATAGTAGCCTTCAGTGGGGCAAATTCCAATCATCTTCTACCAGTGGAGAGGGCTGAGGGTTAGGGGACTTGAAGTCTAAAAACTTTGTTTATTAAATCGGAAGACGAGGTGATAAAAGAAAATATGATAGTGTGGGCCAAAAACTTTGGGTATGCAATAGATCTGGATGAATGGCAAAAGATGTGGGAAAGGAACATTAAATTCAGGACAGCAACATCGGAGAAATAAAATGTTTATAAAATGTTTTACAGGTGGCACCTTCCCCCTGCAAGGCTAGCTAAAATGTTTCCCAATTTGACACCAAACTGCTGGAAGTGCAACCACCAAGAAAGGAACCTATTTTCACACGTGGCGGACATGCCGCTCGCTAGGAGATATTGGTTAGGATTCAAAAATGGAGAGGAGAAATGACGGGACAACTTCTAGATCTACGACCGGAAATTTATTTACTAAGAATGATTCCCAGGAGATTCAAAAAAACTATAATATATATATAAACAAATATAATTATGGCAACTAGGATCCTATTCGTCCAGCAATAGAAAAAAGAAATAGTAGCAACAGAAGGAAAATTGATAAATAAGATATTAGAATGCGCTGAATTAGATAAATTAACAATGCTGTTAAAAGATAAGGGAGAAACGGAATTTTATTTAAATTGGGACGTATGGTATAAGTGGTTGGAAAGAAGAAGAAGCGACTAGAGAGAATGAAATGAAATGGATAAAGAAAGATATATTTTATATATTATAATGTGTGTGAATAACATAGTATTTGTATATAAGGATTAGATAATGTGACATACTATAGAGAACTCGAGGAAATGAAGTTAGGAACTTATGAGTTGTTTTCCTAACATGGAAAAATGATAAGCATTGTTATTATGTTTTTTGTATTTTTCATGTTTAGTGTGTGTGTGTGTTTGTATTATGTGTTCATCAATAAAACTATTAAAAATAATAATTAAAAAAACAAAAACAAAAACAAGAATTTTGTAAGGCACCATGGTAAAAGTTGTTTCATGACTCTACAGTATGTTTACTTAAAAGTTCAGTCATTTGAGAGAGAGAGTTTTTCTTGCTTAATCAGCTTAATAGGGTTCAGGTGCCAGAGGCAAGGCCTCTCTATGTTACTTGCAGGGAAGGGGCAGAAAATATGGACAGCATCTCAATGATTACATGAAACCAAAGATAATTCTTTCCTGAAAATGTTTTTTCCCCCCAAGTCTTGCAATGCAGCTCATAACTCAAAAGCGCATTTATATACTGCACTGGGAAAATGCATTAAAATCCATGTGTTAAAATCCATGCAGATTTAGCCAAATTGCCAACTGTATAGAAATGGGATAAATGGACTTTATCGGGACAAATGGACAACTGAGCTAAACTAACGGTACCTCCATCATTTTCACTTTTGAAACCCTCATAAGTCATTTGCAGAGGTTCCATGATTGCTTTTCACTTTGGGCAATTAAAAGATGTGTAGAACAAATGAATAACACTGTCTTACCTTGAGCACTACAGATCCTGAAGTAACAAAAGACCTTTCAACCCCAGGAAGATATAAACCAGTGACCCTGACTCATTGCACTATTGAATGATTCCGTAAAAGAAGGGGAAGCTGACAAAGTTCTTGTCTGGATCATTGAAGAAGTGCTGCAAACCCCTCACTGTAATCTTTCCCTTCCAAGACCCGGAGGCTAAGAGGAGAGAGAGTAAGGCAAGAATTTCTGTCAATGGGAAAATAGAGCCACAACATTAAAAAAAATCTACAGTTACAAAAATATATCCTACTTTTAAATTAACTGGAGGGGAATCAGAATTAAACCACATCAAGTTCCCTGGTACTCTTAATATGATGGGAACCCAGAATTGTAGAGCTCCTTTCAAGCTGAGATGAAAAGCTGAATAAATTAATACTATTTCAACTGTACTTAGCATTGCATACTATATAATACCATGTGTTCACTGGAGAGGTCATTGTCTACTAGTGTTCTATCTATCTATATTATTTATTATTATCTATTTAATAAGAGCCTCAGTGGCACAGTGGTTAAATGCAGCATTGCAGTCTCTGCTGACTTGCAAAATGGCATGCATGCATATATAGTCATTATTTTTTGGCTGGAATATGAAGATCTGAGGAGGATCTGTGGAATAAAGAGAAAGTTTTTCTCAGTGATTACTGCCTTTATTTATATATTGGAATGGTATGGGTATTGTATAATAATCATGATGTATTTGCGGGTGAGTTATAGTGGAATTTGAAATTTGATCTGATAATGTGTGTGCGTGTATGTATATAGGATTTGAGTATTTTTTAAAAAAATATAATAGAGTGTTACATCTTCTAAAGAAATCATGGAATTTTTTTTTAAGTCCAAGCAAAAAAGTGATACCCTCATCTTCTAAAGGGGAAGATGTAAAGGAATCAGAAAACCACAGATAAATCAATCCGTCACTTATAGTAGGAAAGATTATAGAGTAGATCATAAAAAACACAGTTGAATGGGACCTGGAAAGTATTATGACCATTTCTGAAGTCAGAGTAGATTTGTCAAGAACTAATGGGGAAGGAATTGTGTTCCCCTTGAATATTTATTTATTTATTTATTTTATTAGATTTATACCCCGCCTCATTTCCCCAGTCGGGGGAACTCGAGGTGGCTAACAACAGCTAAAAATACAATATGATACAGTATAAAAAAATCTAAACAGTAATCCACACTTCCACAATCATTCAAAAACTTTCAAAAGAGGGGGCACATCAATTCCAGGCCCTCCGACAAAGACAGGCTTCGTGGCTTTGCAGAAGGCCAGCAAGGTGGGGATGGTCCTAATCTCTACTGGGAGCTAGGGAAGAAAGGCGGAATATAGTACCAATAATAATTTAATAATAAATAAATAAATAAATGCAGGTAGTGGCAGATTTTATTTTCCTGGGATCCAAGATCAATGCAGATGGGGACTTCAGCCAAGAAATTAAAAGATGCTTGCTCCTGGGGAGGAAAGCTACACCACCAACAGTTGATTTGGTAGGACGGTGGCTCTTGGTGGTGCACAAATCAGAAGTCTGGAGGAACATTGTCCATGGGGCCGTAATGGGTTGGACCCGATTTTGCAACTAACAACAACAATCACATTTATTAGTTTTTCTATTATACAAAGCCGAGTTGATTCTGAATGGAAAGACAATAGTCACTTTCTCAGCCTAGAAGAACTCAAGCAACTAACAACAACAATAAGAATAACAGGCAGCTGGTAGATAAGGGTTTCTGTCTATCAAATACTGTAAAACTGATGAACAGATAGCTGACATATTTACCAAACCAGTGCCTGCTTATAGGCACGAATCCCTGTGTGGGAAATTATGCCTTGTAATGTCATATGCCTTTATTGTATCATTGTGTCCATCACCCAGCCTTGGCTAGCAAGAAGGAGATTGTTAAATGATTATATTAAGATGTGCTAGCCATGGCATTACCTCTACACAAACTAGGTGAGAACATCAGGATGGTGTTCCCACCTTTACCTAGTACAGGAAGAGGAGGGGTCTCCCCTACCTATATAAACCCTCCTCCCACATGTGTTCATGGCCTTCTATACCATGTTCTGACCAGGGCAGACATGCTGGTGCATGTCTGCATCCCAACCTAGAAGAACTACAGTTAGCCTTTTATCGTTTTACTTGTTTGTTTATTAATAAAGATAGTTTTGAGTTCAAGCATCTTCTTTCCAGCATCTTCTGTTGCTTTTTCATTTAATTAAAATGAAAATTATAGGAACAGGTCTAATTGTTTTGAACACTTGATTTAAAAATAAGTTGTTACATATGTACATATGCAAAAGACTTTGATTTTATTTTGTAAATGCAAGATTTAGAGAATTGTGGGAAATTCAAGGATAATAAAAGCTGTTGAAGGTGAAACAGCCATTTTGGCGTAATGGCAAACAACATACAATTTTGTCTCCAAAGATGTATGTTTTTGGCATTCACCTTCAACAGCTCATATTATACATACATACAAATGTTCTTTTATCATTTTATTTACTCTTTTTTCCATTAATCTTTATCCAAGAGAGAAAAAGAATAATGGAAGAAAAGAGTAAATAAAATTATACAAGAACATTTGTGGGAAGAACATATACCAAAAAATAGAGCATAGATACATTTAAGATATTTAAATTAAGTAAAACATTTACAGTTAAGCTATAGATTCATTTTCCAACAGAATGAATGGAAAATTGATGTATAAAAAAGATGTTATGGAAACTGTCTGGAACAGATTAAAAGGTGTTAGAAAGTCTCATGGAAGTGTGTGGAATTAAGTTAATGGGAATGATAAAAAAACATGCTTTAAGCAATGAGAATGCAGTTGAGAAAATTGAGGGGGGAATTGGCCTGAGATAACAATATAATAGAGACCATATAGAAGAAAATATTTTGCAATAAATAATAGTCAAAGAGAAAAAATAGGAACAGAGAGGGAAAATGCAGAGATCTACTTAGATTTTTCTTTTCTCTCATCCTCTGCCTTTTCTCATTTCTCATAATATTGCTCCTTTTCCTTCCTGTCTATTACACACTGAGAAAAGTTTATTTAGCTAATATATTTATATAGTCATCACAATCCATGATATTAAAACAATTGGTATTAAAAAAATAGCAAATACAGATGATGTCCCTAAAACATCTCACAACAATAAGAGATAGAACCATACCCCAGCATTAGACATTGGCACCTGGCCCCAATGTCCCGGAAGTCTGGACTGCCTTACAGTAGCATCAGGGCTGACAACTCACATTGCTTACCATAAAAAGAAACAACATGATACATACACATGGCTATCTGGGGATGTGTGTGTTTGTCTGTGTGCAATGAAGAGGTCATGTTTCATCAGCACAACACTGTGAAGACTAAGAGTTTCCTCACCTTCGTTCTTGTACATTTAATTCCTGAAGCTTCCATCTTTGCTGTCAGCAGGCCAGGAACCCATGTTCCACAAAACATCCCAATACTATCAACATCAATAAAGTGATTCACTGTAAAAATGCCAAGCTTGACAGTAAATTTCCTTGTAATAACCAGGTGAGTGTCCTTAAAGTTTTGGATTCTGGTCACAGGTCACCCATTTCATTCTTGATCTATACAACAGCTTTCCCGATTCATCATATTCATAATTTTTGGTCCAGTGAACCTCACAAGATACATGCCAATACAGCCATCACCATAAACATCCTGGGTTTGGCAGTGGATTTAAATTGGAGGGATTCCTTCAGCCATCAAACATTCAACTGTGGTGTATTGCTTAAAGCACAGTGACAAATACTCACTGCAGGCTCTCATTTCATGAACAATAGCAACACAATCCTCACAGCCACTTCCCACCAACTGAAGGGAAGGAACAGGTGCTAGGCTGCCCATCAGAGTTTTTAGTACCATTAGTATTGCCATCTGTTGGCAACTTATAATATTGGAGGCATTATGTTTCATTCAATTCTTGTACGTAAACGTAAAGATGATGTAAATACTAAAACTATTTCCCTCCTTTCCCTCTCCCGGTTCTGGCTTTGAGTTTAAGTTTAATCATATAAAATAGTAACACAGTATATGATAACATATTATTTTTGAAATGTTAATATTTCAAATTAAAAGTGAAAGAAAAATGGATTTTTTTTTTGATAACAAAGTTTGATCTTCTTCTGAAAATATACAAAATATCCAGTTAAAAGACTTTCCAGTTTAAAGATTTTAAAATTTCCATAATATTTCAATTTCAGTCAGCTACTACTAATCAGTTTTAATGAATCTTAAACACTGCCTTTTGTTGACTAGACAAATTATCCAGAGTTCAGATAATGTGTCTTCTTGTGACACCTTTTGCCCCTGCTATAGTAATGAAGAATATCTCCCAATTGTTAATTTTAATATAAAATTTGTCTTCCAACTCGAAGGAAGAAAGCTGCAATTAGACACAATGGAAGAAACTAATTCAGGATATAATCAGCTTGGAATCTCAACATGCTTTTACAAATAAAAAATATTTTGGTGGGAGATTTAAATAGTTCTGGTGAATATAGATTATTTTTTGTGAGCTGTAATAGTATTATTGATTGTGTTCATATTTCACCACAGCTGAAACATCCGATCTGTGGTTTTTCCCCCCACTGCTTCGTATGAGCCTTCCAGATAGTAATCACTTCTCAGTGGTTATTAAAATGAACTATGAAGTTCATTTTAATGAGCTAAAAGTTATGGAAATGAGCTTTTTTTTTAAAAAAAAAAACTTGCTTCTCCTTTCTCTCCCAGTTTTAGATGTTAATGATCTGTGTCACAAACGAATTAAGTGGGAGAATGCCCGCAGAATCCAAATACACTGCGCTGACTGTGTTGTATGATCTTATTGAAATATTTCTATGATGGAAATTATTATGGATCAGCAGAAATGATTTAAAAAATCATGACAATTGCTATGACAATGGATAGTTTTATCTAAAGAGAGAGACCTTTACAAATTTAAATAAATGGTATTTTGGCAAATATTAGTTAATAAAATATTAAAATGTAATTACTAAAAAGAGAATAGAGACAAGAAATTCATAGAGAACTCCCGTTTCCTTGAAAATATGACCTCCCCTGAACGTAAGATGAGTTTTATTTTTGAATGTGCATCCAATATACATGTGCCCCTAACTAATAGGTTAGAAGGTGGATGATATCCCCTGAAAATAAGACCTGGCGCCTTTTTTGGTGGCAAAACAATATATAAGACGGTCTTATTTTTGGGAAAACACGGTATTATCTCTACAGGTAACGTTGAGTTATTCTGGCCTACCTTTGTAGGCAGTGTAAAAATAGGGAACATTTATTTGATGACTTGATTTCCCTAGCTTGAGAGACCCATGTATTCTTACAAACTATTTATGTTTGAATTCCTCAGAACGGCCTCCAGCAAAATTACAAATCTCGTTAATAAACTCAAACCAGGGAAAAACAGATTGTATTCTGAATCCCTATAAATATTTTAACTCTCTGTTGATAATTCTCAATATTGATAACATCTCAATATTACTTAGCTGTGTATTAAATGTATTACAATGTATTTCTGCATCCTGAGGCTAGAGGAACCTACACTGCATGCTAGATGCATATCTTTGGTTTATTACCTTCTATGTGTGAGGAAGGGGGAAGGAAGACAGAGGGGAGGAGAAGTGAGGGAGATAAGGAGGGAGGAAGAGA
>JANHGC010006042.1:607673-629866 GCA_027560395.1 Boaedon fuliginosus | reverse complement strand
CCCTCCCTCCCATCCATCCATCCATCCATCCATCCATCCATCCATCCATCCATCCATGATAGTCTTGTTCCACTTCTACTAGAGACAGGAGAAGTTTTTCTCATTGGTGGGTACAGTTATAAGGAAAGTGGACTGAAAAAAGCCATGATCCATCCAAGTAGGAGGCAGTTCCTAGTTGATGATGGTCTAAATGAGGGCTGGCAAACGTGTGGCCCAGGGGCTGGATGCGTCAGGTGCTGGCTACACCCATGCTCAGTTTAGAGAAGAGGGGGGTAATATGTCATATGATGGTGCTGTAATGATGCAAGTTTGATACCCCTGATCTAAATGGAGTAACAATGCCTAGTAATTGGATCACCTGTGTAAAATCTAAGATTGTCAGTAAAGAAATCCTGAATGAAAGCCAAACAATTTGGCTTTTGTCAAAGGAACTGTTTTAGTATATCCTTGTACAACTCCAACATGCCTTTACTTTTTAATGTAATATAGTTTGAAATAAACCACTACAGTTTTTTTAACCCCCAAAATCCATCTTGGCATGATGTATGAACCCAGCTATTAAAGTTGAATGTGATGTGTGAACATAGTTCCCCTGTGCTCTAGAATGGGGTGGAGGGAACCTGTTTTGTTTTGTTTTCTGTTATTTATTTTATTATTTCGATTTATACCCTGCTTCATTTCCCGGGTCCAATGGATAATGGTTATCCATTAAGCAGTTATTATGAAAGCAATATCTTAACAAAGATATACTTTTAATATGGGTTGCAAAGTTGCCTTTCTTTCAAATATGAGATTTTTTGTTCCTGAGAAATTCCAGTTGCAGGACCAAACTGGTAAATCATGGTCCTTGCCAAATAAGGTGCAAAACTATGGAAAATGAGCACCATTTCTTTTCTGGGCGGTAAAATGACATATGGCTTCATAATCTCTTGTGACTTTATAAGAGTCTTTCGGTACTTTTGAGGGCCACCAACATTTCCAAATAATGTGATGGAAGAATACTTATGAATTGCTAGATTACAGTGATAACTTGTTAATGCCTTTATGTTGTATGTTCTGAAAGGGGTACAGGGCTGTTTTAAAAGGAATGGGATGCAAAAACCAAGAAGTGGTTTATAAAGCATAGTAGAAAAATCCCTCAATTTTTAATCCATGAAAAATGACAAGGCAAATTGTGTTTCTGGATAAAGTATTGATTCCATTGCTGAGCAACTATTGTAAATAATTAAATGAGCTGTGCATTGTATTTATCTTTTGGTATATAGCAGTGATTGCTATATATTAATAACATTGTATTTAGTTATTATAAGACTATCACAGATGCTCTTAAAATGCAGAACTTTTAAATTTGACTTAAATATATCTCTGTATTCATTTTCCAATGATGTTCAAAGTAGAGTGTCCGGTCATCTGAATATTAGTCACTTTTTTAGTCACAGTACTGTCTCTTTTGTATTACACAGTCTAATGCTTTATTGAATGTAATACTTCTTATCAAATCAGAGCTTGATAGCATGTACAGAGAGAGTTGACACCTCAGACTAGACATTGCATGGTGTATATTTTTAGGATATAACCAAGAGGGAAATTATAAGCTAAATTCTTGATTAAGTAGCTTTGATATAAAGGGTTAATCCATGCAAGCAGAATGAACTACATTATTTAATGGCTATTTTAAGATTACTACAGTACTATATCTATATGTATTCTGTCTGTTTCTGTACAGTAATTTGTCCTGTCAGTGTTGATAGGAATGTTGTTTTCTTGTTGGCAATTCCTCCGTTAGGCTGTTGTTTATTGTTGGATTGTTTGTCTGTGTTGGTGATTCCTTGATTAGGGTATTGTATATTGCTTGATAATTTGTCTGGTGTTAATCCTTGTGTTAATTTCTGCTTGTCTGGAGTTGATTGCTGGTGAGGAGGTGTTCTGTCTTTTTGTTTTCTTTTTAGCCTTTATATTCTCTCTTTTGAATGGTGTGTGAATGTTGTTTATTTCTATCTGTCTGTTGATGACTGATTTGTCTGAGTTCCAAGCTTCTAGGAATTCCCTAGTGCTTTTGCATTTAACTTGTTGGTCTAAAATGTTTATAGTTCCCAGTTAAAACTATGGTGCAGACTATCCATCTGTTGTGAAATTACAAATTACAATTTTCATTGAATTTTCTTAATAGTGGTGTAATCATCTATATCAGGGGTGTCAAATGCAAGGCCCATGGACCATATCTGGCCCATGGGGTGCTTAAATCTGGCCCATAGGGCCAGCCTGGAAATATCAAATAACCAGCCTGTGGTGCCTCTGCCAGCCAAAATAGGCCACGGGGGAGCTGCGTGCAGTCCTTGTAGAGCCCATTTTCAGCCTCCTGGCCTCCAGCAACACTCTGCCAGCCAAAAATGGGCCATGCGGAGGCCCCACGAGATCCCCATGTGGCTCATTTTCAGCCTCCCGGCCCCCAGCAGCACTCTGCTGGCCAAAAATGGGCTGCACAGAGGCTACGTGTGTTCCCCCGTGATCCATTTTGGCCAGCAAAGTGGTGCAGGAGGCATCAGTCCCATCTCCCCTGTTCCCCACTGCTCTCCACTGCTGGCCCATGAAGGAGACCTATAGTGCTGATCTGGCCCACAAAGAAATCCAGTTTGACACCCCTGATCTACTGTATCTACTGTATATTATAGATGATTCCAGTTTTTTTTCTTCTTGGGCTACTGGGTTTTTTGATTTACTTAAAATGTTTAGGAGGGCTTTAGTTTGTGTGCTATGGTGATACTGTGTAGCTTTATTAGTCTCTTGGTTGTTTCTGAAATGTTTTAGATGTATGACATTTATCCTGTTTGTACCTTGTGCTTGTGATGTAGTGTGTTGATCAGTCATTTTCTGATAAAGTTGCATGGATATCCATTTTTGTTGTATAGGCCTGCATTGAGAGTTAGGTGGCTACTTCATTGGGCTAAGAATATTATATTTATTGCTACTTATCTCTTTTTTATAGTGATCAAGAAGGTACAGAGTAAAAGGGAATGGGCGATGGAGGCAGAGAAGGAAAAACAGGGGAGGGAGAGAGAAAGAAAAGATGAAAAGATTGAAAGGAGGAAGGAAAGGAAGGATGAAAAAAGAAGATTGATAGGAAAAGTAATCAGGAAAGAAAGGAGGGAGGGAGGGAGGAAGGAATGATGCAAGGAAGGGAGGATCAGTTTCTGCCAAGGAAATTCAATAGGGAGCTGTCAGGAATTTGGAAGTCACTCCTGCTTTCTGGTTTTTTTTTTTTTTTTGCATAACAGGCCATGGTTTGACTACTAATTTATCTAAAAGTTAAGTAAAAAATAGATAATTGATCTCCAAGATAATACAAAAATGTGAGATGTTTGATAACTTCACTGAAATATGATACAATACATTTGGAATACTTATCCAGAAAAAGAAGAACTTTAAATAATCTTCCCCAACATGCATGCATCATCATACTGCATTTTTTTGTTTCATTTTGTACACAGAGGCTGTTATTGTTCAGAAAGTCAGTCTGCATTGACACCATGCTCATAGTTTCCATTCTATGTCCCTTAGAAGTTTTAAGTTAAGTGACATTTCCCGACCCAATAAATTATTTTCAGCTTAATGGAAGAAATGGAACATTGGTTGGTTTCTGGAGCCCATGTGCCAAGATTGGTAAAATGAGGAGCCAGATTGTTGGGGGCAATATGTTGACTCTGTAAACTACTTAGAGAGGGCTACAAAGTACTGTGAAGCAGTATGTAAGATTAAGTGCTATTGCTTTTGCTATCTTTACTTTCTTGATATAAAAGTTTTCATTATAAAGGAGGTTATTCTTTGTTTTAAATTGCCTCGGCATGGAGAAGACACACAAATATTTATTTACTTTCATTTCTGTCCCACTACAAGCAGGAACCTGTCAGAGCCCCTGATATTAGGGCATTCAGCTTGAGGAATAAGATTGCATGTTGTTCAAACAACAACTAGCTTGGATTTGTTACTGCACTTGTGAAGATCAGATGCACTCGATGAATGTATCTTATGTACCCCAGCAAAGTACTCTTTGCAAGATGGCAATTGTTTTACACATCTGGAAGCCACATAGTAGACCGAGCTTTTGCTGCAACATGCTATTGTTAAATAGGTATAAGCTGATGATGCAAAAGGATTGTCTGAATTCCTTCTTTACTTTGATATTTGTACCGTCTCGTTTATCCTGCAGAAAAGTCCAGAGAGACAAGTGTCATTTCATATGCTGTGGAATAAGTTGCTTTTCTTCTTTCCAAAATCATCCATTTCGATTTGAAATGCAGAGAGGTTCTTTACCTCCAAGTGTGTGTCATCTTAAAACCGACTTTTTCTAAGCGCAGTGAGGCAGTTTTTGCCAAGGCCAGTTGGAGTAAATTCTCTGTGTTTGACAGATGATGAAGGGATGGAGGATTTATAACTTATTTGAGATCCCATACATCACCCTTTCTGTCACTTGCTTATGATGGCCTTGCCAAAAGATAAAGAAGTGTAGGACGCTCTGTATGGGCCATGGTGACAGGCCAGGGACAAATGTCTCTGTTGGGTAAATTGATTTGAATAGCTCTGGTGAAATATCAGGCAAGGCAGAAAATATGATTGGGTTTAATGATCTCGCCTGCATTGTATCCCAGAAAAATTTCAAATGGCAGACAAGTTAATTAAAGTCGTGTTTGGCAAAGAGAACTGAGAAGAAGCCACAATGCATAGATGGGGATATGTATTGTTAGATAATCTATTTATTAACTGTATCTGTTGGTCTATCTAAAAGTTATTTTTCTGCTACATCAAGTGTAGCATTCCTGTGAGGTCAGTAAATAGCATTTGTAAATTTATAGTATGTTTATCCAGGTAAAACTGTACAGAATATTTTTTCATTCCCCAGAGTCTAACAAACAAAGACCTAGAGGCATAAAACTGGAATGAAAAGATGGAGAGCAGACAAATTGTTTATTCTCCTCTGGTGAAATTTAGTGCACATAAAACTCAATATGGTATTAAGAATTCATTTTCTGTGAGCAAAAAACGGTTTATGGCCACAATGCTGAGAATCTGCTAGGCAAGTCAAAGTTCTTGCTGTTTAATTGCATAGCTTATTTATATTTATAAAGACTATTTTTATGTCAAGTATTTTCCTATTATTTAAAGGAAAGGCAGTGTTGAAAAGTTGGATATAAATCAATTGTATCTTTTTAACATTATCTTTTAAAACTTTTTCAATCATCACCACAAAAGTCAGGATGGAGAATAGGATTGGTCAAAAAGTAACATTATCTTTCTGAGACAACATCACGTGGGCTGGTATCACACCATCAAATGAATTTTCATTACTACCTTCTGTGATCATTCTTCTACCAAGTGAAGCATGATGATTGACAATGACAGACTGGTGTCATACCTCCCTTATTGTTATCTCACATACACCTCATTTTCCCCAAACTGTTGGGGTTCTAACATTGCTTAGCTTGGTGATGTTTATGTAGTATTGTTTATTATTATTATTTTTAAAAAACTATACCTTTATTGTTAAAATATTGAAATGCAAACAGTAGAAAAAAAAATACTGAAACAAAAGAAGAAAAAAGGCAAGATAATACAAAAAAGACTGCTACTGAATTAAAAAGTGAAATAAGTAAATAAATAAATAAATCTTTGATTATATGTCCTTTCTTTCCCTCCCATTTGAATACCCAGCCATAAGAGCAGAGTTTAACTATTTGAACTTTACATCAAACATTACTCATTGGTGTCAGTTAATTACTTTTTGAGTCCTACAATTGTTTTGTTTCTAATTATTTTAGTGTGGGACAATTATCTCCTATTTCTATATTTAAAGGGAGGAAGTTTCAAACAATTCCACACAGGATAGGGGACCCTTTCTGTCCACATGTGGAGCAACACACAGGGACTTGGTAATGAGCTTCAGTTTGCCAAAAGCCGTGATGGCAAACTTATGGCACACGTGCCAAAGATAGCAGGCAGAGCCCCCTCTGTGGGCACATGTGCCAGCTGCTCTTCTGGTTTCTGGCTAGCTGGTCTTCATGGGTGCTGGAGCGCTGGAAAATGGCCCGAATTTTCAGGCCCTTTTTGGGCTGTTATCCTGAAAATGGTCTCTTAGCCTGAAAATGCCCCAGAAAGTGGCCTGAAAATGCCATGAAAAATGCCCAAAAAATAGGGCATTTTCCAGGCTGTTTTTCAGGCCATTTTCAGGCCATTTTTGGCCTGAAAAACGGCCTAAAACGGCCCAAAAAAACCAGCCTGAAAAAAACCCCAAATGGCCCAAAAACAGTCATATGCGCACCAACCAGCTGGTCTTTGGTTTTCTGGCATTCTGCCATGCACGCATGCATGCACATGCACAGCCATTCCAGTTTGGGCACTCGGTATAGAAAAGGTTCACTCGCGCTGGCCTAGTGCAGCGGCTCTTCTTTTTGCATGGGATTCCTGCTATCAGAAGACCAGAACAGTTGGGTTGCAGGATCCAGAGTGAAGCCTCAAGGTATAAACACAGAAAAAGCTACCTTCAGAAGAAAAGGAACATGAAGCTAGATAAGAGTATCTTGGGTAGGGTTGGCTTCAGCTTACAGACTGCTGCTGCCTTGTACTCCTGGTCTGAAGAGGAGATAAACAGCCAACTTGTCCAAGTAGACCAGGAACATTATCTGACAGGGTTACTGTGATTTATTCCTGTGGGGGTAGCAAAGAAAATAATGCAATTAAATGTGTTAAGGAAACAGGGCACCACAACATTACAGAACCTCTGTTTAATACTTAAGCGTTCCCTCCATCATGGTTTATTATTTGTCTACCCTTCTTACTCTTTTATCATAATAAATTTTATATTACTTTTGTTTATATTCTAAGTGCCTAAGGAATTTTACTACTAACTGGGCTAGAAATTCTTTAAATAAATGTACATTTTTTTCCTCAGTAATGTTTTGTTCAGTCAGAAGTTATTTGAATGACAAAGTTTCATGAACAAGAACATTTTCTAAATGCATATACTTAAATCCAGATTTTTAAAAGATAGTATTTGCATATAGTGTAAAAATGATAATTGCAGATTTAAAAATTGCTCTAATTAAGCTGCATTAATTTACTAATTTATTTTTGTGATTTAACTACCACCATAGTTCAAGATGGTCTAGATGGTTTTCAGTTGCTGTTAAAATGATTATTTTAAACAATACAAAATTTTGAAATCAATAGAGCTTACGGTAAATTGATGCTGATGACTTCACAGTCAGTTTTCAAAGGCCTTCTACAAAAGCTGGTTTTTTATCTACTTCTAGAAAGACCATGAAAGAGGGAGCCATAGACATTGGAAGATGGCTGTTCCATAGAAGGGGAACACCCATGACATACAGTTCCCCATTAGCTGTATTGTGGTTGAATTGGAGAGGGAAGATTTCAGTTATTAGGAGACACTCAAATAACACCATCACACATGTCATGCTATCATCACAGAGGTAACACATATGGCTTGTAACTTGTCTCTCTCACTCCTTGCAGATGGCCATGAATGGGTCACGTGTATTATTTATGTGATGATATCATGACATGTGTGGTGATATCCTTGTAGTATCAAAAACTTCCCTGCATCCTTTTTTCCAATTTTTGTCATCTATGTTGAAAGCTCAATAAATATCAATAGCCATTGATCTGTATTTAGTAACCAACTCATTAAATTTGGTTTCCAATTTTACATATTTCTAATTCATTTTTTTATTTTGTAATTTTTAAAATAAAACATCTTCCCCTAATATATACATTTTGTATGTAACACTTCTAAGATACACATTTTGCACATTGTTGTGCTGTGTGCTCTTTTTTTGTAATATTGTACACGAATTTCCATAAACAGTTTCTGCTATTGCATATCTGTTTTTGTGACCATTAATATAGAACTGCAGACAGCTTCACTTAATGTAGAAAAGTGGAGATTTCACTCCCATAAATATTTTCTGCTTCAAGTACAAGATTGGAAAGGAAAATTGAAGTAACTTTGCATTCGAAACTGGATATTTCTAATTTACTTTTAAATGGGAACAAAATATATTTCCTCTCAAGTAGCTTCTTTACTTGTCTACTTGTGCATACTGGACATTGTTGAATGGTATAACAATACTAAGTCGAAGGATGGATAAGTGTTTTGGAATTGCTGCTATATGCCAAGCAATAGATTCTTGAAATTGTTGATCTTAATATTTAAAATGAGTATCATAATTATATAAGAAATTGAAACGTTGACTTTTTGAAGCATTAATTTAATTTAATTTTGGAACCAACTTCCACATCAGTGATCCAGTAATACAGATAAGAAGGAAAAAGGTAAGCCTCAGTTATCAGACAGAATGCCAGGAGATGTAATTTCAAAAGAACAATTTTTGGAAGAGACAAAGAAAGAGATCAACCTATGTAGTTTGGCAAGGCAGTTATCAAAGTAAAGCTGTAGGATGGCTGGAAACCCATCAGGAGCAAAGTGAGCGCAGGGAACAGCCTGAGAACAAATAACTGGGCATTTCCAATTTAGGAGAATAATAATCAATTACACAGTTAAACACAGTTGAATACAAATTTGCAGATGAAATTTTGAGGACCATAACATACCTGATTGTAACTTAGGTGTTGTGATGAAATCAATTTCTGGACTGTTGATTTATATTTTCCTAAAAAGTTTTTAAAAAGATGCCATCATTTTATTATTATTGAAGGTCTTGAAAAGCTTTGTAATTTGGAGATTTAACAATTGGTAGTTTGGGATTAGGCTAAATTAAAGGGAAAAAAATGAAAAGAGTGATAAATGATATTCACACGCCTATTCATTCTATTTTGATGAAACATGGAAAAAATGCTTTGCACAAGCAGGCTCTTACTGGCACAGTAGATGTATGAATATTTGGTTATTTAAACGAATACTTGTTTCCTTACTCTGCTAATAAGAGAAGCATGTTCAATAGATTAGCATATATAGAATTCATGTACTTGAGACTCCTAGTGCTATTTTTTTAAAAAAATACGAATATATATTTGAAAATGAAGCTGCAGTCAATGCCTCTTTATAATTCTGAAATAAAGCATAACTGGAAAGAGGTTGACTATAAATCAGAAAGTACTAAGACATATATCTGATGATATTACCTAGTTGGGTAATGAAATGTCTGCAAGCAAACTGTCGTGATCAGTCCCATAGATGATTATCTGCATTGTGGAGAATATATTATATAGTATAATAATTCAAGTTATAAGAATTAAAATTAGATAATAAATGACGTACACTTTGAACCCTGGAAGCACTGCACAAATGCTGACAGTTGATATAAGTGGGATACATTCCCAAATACCAAAATTGAAGTTTATGATGCAAAGTAAGAAGATTTATGCAGGCTGTGAATTTCAGCTTTTATCTCTGCTTTTTATTGTCTTCATAAACATCTTTTTATTTGTTTAGCTGGCATGGTGTGTATAGCTCTAACTATGTTCAGGATGAACTCATCTGGGAAGCAATCACTATTTACACAATTTTCACCCTTAAAGTAATCCTGCAGTGGGCAGCATGTTGTCATTAATAAAATTAAAAAACAAATGTCCATTTCTTTTTAGTGTATATAATATTCTTGTGGATAAAATTTGGAGGTCTGTTTGTGGACCATGAGAAGTTTAAAGAGTACAACAAAATAAATTTATTTTTTCTTGCTTTGCTGATAGGGAGAATGAGACTTTTGTGCAATGTTACCACAGAGACTCAGGGTCCGTCACTTATGCTTTATAGCTCCAAATTTGCTCAGTCCAGTCTTATAAAATAAAACTTAAAAACAAAGCAAAACAACAAACAAACAGTCTTGGTGACACATAGACTGTAAAGCTACATTATAGGAAATGCATCAGGAAACCAAACAAGCTGGTGTGGCATCAGCCATGTTAATGCACCATAGCCAATTATCAGCATTTGAAAGGCTTGCTTGAAACAGTTTTTTCCTCTCTCGAGAAATCTGGGACCCAAACCCCTGGAAAGGCCTCATGTGTGAGAACTGTATGCCTCAGACTGAATAAGAATTGTATGAAAGCACACGGGTGTTTGTTGTAAATATAATGCTCTCTCCAATTTGGCATTTGATAGGATTTTTCTATAAATACATCAGTTTCAAGGAAGTGTAAATGTCAAACCGAAAGCAGAATGAATCAAAACGGAAGTAGAGCGCCTGAAGATTTACATGCTGTACTTTTATCTGGAAACATTTAGTTCCCCGCTCCATCTTTTGACTCACTGCTCCCAGATATAAGATAATCAGCTTCTAAACATTATCATCATTTATTAGATTCTTAATCGAGTTAAAAATGCTGAAAATACCCTGTGAATAGAACATTGTAAGATTAATTTTGAAATTAGCTTTCTTATTTTTGGCTTACTGACAGGCCATTAGTTGTAGAATATGTGTGATTGTAGCTGTAATATTGTTGCTACTTCAAAAAGTGGACTGATAGCTATAGCACGAGGTTCAATTTTTTCTGATTTTGAAAAATGGAGCTAAAAGGGTTGTGATTTGATGGCAACCTATTGCCTTTAGACTTTTGTCCCTATTGACCTTTACTCTAATCTGTAATGCTAGGCTGAAATCCTGTATGCACTTACTTGACCTAAACAATATTGTACTAAATAGGATTTATTTCTATTCAGGTAATCATATAGGGTATAAAGGAAATGTTGTTGTTATTTTTGTTATTAAACAAATTTATATAGCCAACCATCAACCAAAAGGAATGTGAGCCAAAATTAAAAAAAAATACTTGTTCTTAGTTTTGCTAGGTTGTACAATGGTGAAATTAAATACTATTAGATTCTGTATTTTTGGATCCTGGTAAAAGGTTTTTTTCTTTAGATAATAATATTCTACTTCAAGATCCCTGGATTCAGCCCTTTTGTTTTGATTTTGCTAAGCAGGTTTGTAGGCTTCTTGCCCCAAGGGCCTAGATGGTGGCTGAACTGAAGAGATGTACTGCAATTTGTGGACTTAAGATCCTCATTATACAGAGCCATAACTGACTGCATTAAAGCTGCAATTACAGATGCATCATCCCTATTGATTTCAGTGAAATATATGCATAAGTAGCTGATTTGTATAGGGAAAGATTTTAAGAATACCAATCTTTTTAAAACTTTATATTAAAATTTAATATTTTAACTGTACTATTTACTACAAAGTTCATTTTAAGTTTTTCTCTGTGCAATTAATTCCTGTAACGATAATTATAATAGCATAGAGTGTAAAAGTCTTTTCATCTTATGACTTACTTTTCACAGTAGAAAAGAAAGAATGAACAGCTTTAAGAGGGAATAATTTTACTAAAAAAAAGGCTCACAATGAATGTTTAGTAGCTAATTCTCATATAAATTCATGCCCACATTAACATGTCTGATCACATAAGTGGAAACTGCTGTCCAGGTGTGGGGGAGGGGTTGGCTTGTTTGTATTGTTTGGTTTTCATCTCAGGACATTAAAATGTAGATCAGCCAATTTTACCATGGCAATTTGCTGCAATTTTAGATTTTTGACCTAAACTAACCAGAATAGAAATGGTTTCTATGATTAGGACTGACTGGTAAGCATCTGTATCACTGTTGTATTAGAGACTGATTAATGGTTGTTCTTTCCTAGAATGGTAGAGCTGTTTTCTACAACATCATGGGAGTGGCTTTTATACTGTAAGTTCAGATTTCTTTTGGTTCTAAATGCACTATTTCTCTTCTATGTTTCCTGTCCTTGTCACCTAAAAAGCCCCATCCATATTTAATTATGTTCTAATGAAACATTACCCAACACATGAAAAGGGATGCCAAGATGTATGACTTCATTGATTTCAAAGTGTGATAAACATATCTGTCCAAGTTGAAGCCTCATGCTCATTTTATGGAGCAGAGCCCAGACTACTGTCCCCAAATTTTACTTGGTGATGTTATTATATTAATGTTCTATCTTTCAACTCTTCCTTCTGGCTTCCCTGCCGGTGTCTTTCATAATCTACCATATCTAATCCTTTTTACAGGAGGAAGGACTCCTTTAAGAAGAGCTCTCCTGACAACAGATCTTAGTAGATCTATTTTAATTTAGTTATCTTAAAGGTGTGTCATAGATTATAAATCTCTTTTATAGATAAAACCCTTTTTTGGCATGGCGGTTTCAATCTCAGTTAAAAGAGAACTGCCGAGTATGACAAGAGAACCTCTGCTCCTTTGGAATCAATAGCAATAATAAAATAAAGTGGAGGTCAATAGCTTCTTGTAAATAGTTGTGCTCAGGTACAGTCTCACAAACCTCTCTCTTCACTATAGCAAACTCTCTGCATTCAGGTAAGATGACCGTTATATATTAGTCTTATGTAACCTACATCCAAGTTTGTTGACACCATTAAGAGACCACTTTGGACATACAGACACATATGGATTGGGAAAAGTTAACCAATGTAATTCAAACTTTTCTTATATAAATCTAGCATCCTGATTGAATGACTAAATAGATCCAATAGAGAGCAGTTTTATATACATATATTTTTGCTGCCTGAAGTAAAATGTCTGCTTCTCTGTTGTGAATAAATAGATGAGGAATCATTAAATAGGTGCCAACTTTCCCACAGAAGCTCAGAAGTTAATAAGTAGTTCTTATTACAGTTTCATTTACTAAATTGTTTTAAAAAACCTATAGTGCATATTGTGGACATATTATCTTACTAAGGGAAAATTTGCCACTTAAATAGAGGCATTTCCATGCAACTTGGACATAAAGGAGTACCAATGCTGACCTAAAAATAAAGAGCATAGTAATGCATTTTTGTTAACCCCTGGTTAATTACTGCAGTAAAATAGTCCAAAGTCCTGCATCTCTTTTTTTCTTACTAAAATTTTCTCTTTAATTACTCTGTGCAAATAGTAATTGCAAATAAATATGCCATGATTCATAAAGACTAATGAAGGATTCTTTTTAAGAATGGGACTTTTATAGGAAAGAAGGAAGGAAGGAAGGAAGGAAGGAAGGAAGGAAGGAAGGAAGGAAGGAAGGAAGGAAGGAATATAGTCATAATTAACTCTCCGGCTTCACCTCATCCCAGCAGACCTGATAATTATGCTTTTCTTTCATTTCTCCTTGCATGAAGGACTGTCTTACTACCATTTGCCACATAATTCGATCAACTGCCAAGGCTTGGCATGACTCTCCCAAGCATCCTTCCTTCCCTGGCAGTGGGCATTTTCTGCACTGGCCTTAATAGGCCTATTGTACATCTGACAACCCTAATCAATCATACAATGCAGCAGTTGCCAAGCACATCAACAGTCTAGCAGCCATTTGCCGAAAAGCTTATGGTTTTCCTGAGTCACTTTATTAGTGGCTGGAATTGTGATTTTCTTCGGTTATAGTATTTTATAAAGTTATGACTGCAGAGCCATGTTTGCTATCTATGACAATAAACATCTTCTGTCCTGATACATAAGACATGGAGTATAATTCTCAAGTTTGTTTATTCAAATATAATATATGAATACTGAAATAGGACATCTAATTACAGTTTTAAGTGGCACCAGGCAACTTTGATAATCCCCATATGACTAAGCCAAAAATCATCCAATGAACTTCATAGTATAGCATGGCCAAGACCAAACACACACAAAAAAGATCACACAATATAATAATTATTCAAAATGGAAGAAACACTGAAACAATTAACAGCTAACAATAATGTGGGGGAAGAACCAGGTAGCTTCTAACTTCTAAGTCAGTTGTTTTTTAAAAGGGGTGGGGAACACTGGCACTGACATTTTAGGTACCTAAATCCAAAATGCTCTACTTCAGTTCACCCAGGGTGTTATCAGGTTTTAGAGCATGTAGTGCTGACAAAGTAAGACCATAGTATGCCAATTTTGTCTTCATAGTACTGAAGTTAACTTATCTGGCATGGTGAAATGGATTAAGAAAGTTTTCCAATAGACTTAATTCAGACAAAATCTATGGCAAAGTCTTAATCTAGACCTAAGGGAAAAGCAGCCTAATTCCAATCATTTTATAGCATTAAAAGTTGAATTAGGAACTTGTAATAAGATTTTTTTTAATTGATTAAATTACTTCTAAACTAGGAGATCTTTTACAAATATATACCTGTATGCCATATAGCAGTGATGGCTAACCTTTTCAGCAACAAGTGCCCAAAGCACATGCACCCCCTCCCAAAATGCAACACACATGCAATTGCCCCACCCCACTCTGCATGCACGCGTGACCCACACACGTCCCCACCCCTTGCACATGTGCAGCAGAGACCCTAAGACCAGCTGGTTGGTAGGAGATGCATGTCCACATGTGCAGTGGAACTGAGCTGGGATGACAGCTCACGTACCCAGAGAGAGGGCTCTGAGTACCACCTCTGGCATGTATGCCATAGGTTCACCATCATGGCATATAGCATCCAAACCAGAACTTTGGCTTTAAATACTTTAATATCTGTTAGGATATAATTATTACCAAATTGACATGCTCTTTAGCAATTTCAAGGGATGTTCTGGTGGCTTTTACTAAGAGCTTTGTTCTTTGAACACACCAGCAGGTAACAGGAATAGACACCTAGATATTAAAAGGATTTTAACAGCTTGATGAGTTTGATATTTTAAGCATTGCATTAAAGACTTATTCAGTGAACAAGCTGAACTGTTTTATTTGGTGCAATATATTAATTGCAATGCTTTGGATTCAATTAAAAAAACCCTTTTTTCAAAGCATACAGAAACATATCACCTATTAACAAGTCATTAAGACAATCACACTTTTTTTAATTAAATCCCAAACATTGTGCAACCCAATTGTTAACATTAAATGTGGGCTAATAAAAGATAACAATTTCTTTTTAATGGCATTTTATCATATTTTCTTTGATATTTATTTTGATCTGTAAAAACAGAGATCTAAATGCAATTCTCAGGCAATTTGGCAATTTATCCCTAAATATAATACAAAACAATTTGGTTTAACTCCAAATGTGTTTTACTTTCTGTTCCTTTTCCGTGAAGTAGAAGTAGCACAGATAAGGTTACTCTTGGATAAGGATATTCTTTACGGTAGACTCTCCTTCCTAATTTGAAGATCCTATTACCATCTCCCCCCCCACTCCCTCCAAAAAATGGCTACATAACAAATTCCGGAACAGGGAAATTATTCTATTAATATCTCTGCAGTGCTATAGATGCACTGCTTACTTGGCAACTTACGTAAGAGGTGATGAATAGATTTCAGACTGATGGGATATATAGTGTGTTTATGTATATATTTACTAAAACCCAAAGAACTAAAAAATTGAGAATGTTGCAAAAGATACCCTGTTTCCCTGAAAATACGACCTCCCCTGAAAGTAAGACCTAGCTTGATTTTTACACATGTGCCCAATCTACACGTGCCCCTAACTCATAGGTTAGTCAGTGGATGACATCCCCTGAAAATAAGACTGGGTGCCTTTTTGGGTGGCAAAAAAAAATAAATAAGACAGGGTCTTATTTTTGGGAAAACACGGTAGCTAAATGGAAACACACACACACAAAAAAAGTCAAAAGGATCTGCATTGAATATAATGACAATTTATACTAAAAATTTAATTCCAAAATCTAAATTCTAAAATCTAAAATAGTTAGTCCTTTACTTTTAAAAAACTTATCCAATATTCAATATGATTCCTTAACATGATCCATTTCCCCTTTTATCCCTTTTATCCCTCATCCCTTTTTTTTTAACTTTAAAACTTTAAAACTTTAACTTTAAAAAATCCGATCCTCGTCCCCGCCTTCCATGTTCCTTCTGGAGTCCATCTCGGTTATCTTCTTTCTCCCCTTTTCTCTCCTCATCACAGATTTCTTCTCCCGTTTGCTGCTTGGAACTTCTTGCACTCCGATCTTTTTTTTTTTTTTTTTTGCCTCCTGTGGCATCCGCATGCACTGCTTTTCACTCCCTCCCCCAAAGCATTTACAGGCCAAAAATGGCCCAGTTTTTGGCTAAAAACGGGCTAATGAGGTCTGCATCATGCCCCTTCAGCAAGGTTGGGCAGGCCAATCCCATTGAGGTGAGACCTTTTCTCAGGTGACCTGGACTAATGCCATAAAGAGGTTTAAGCATATAAACATATATATATGAGAAAACATGCACAGTGCTTTGGCAGAGTCTATTTTATTTTTACAGCAGCTTCATCATTCTGTTTCCATTACAGTCAATGCTTAAGTAAGAAAGTAAATGTACATCATATGCTTTATCTTCAATTGTATGGTTTTTTTAAAAAAATTGCAAGTCAGACAAATATACAAACTATCATATGAATACTTCTAGAGAAGTGGACATTTTTGCCTTTCTCACCTACCTGACCTGTATATCCTTTTCAGATGATTTATTGAATATTTTATCTATTTAGATAAAATAAACGCAACAATAAAACCAAAGCGTTGTTATTACTTACAGCATCCAGAAAGTTATCAGTGATTGGATAGCTTCTTGAGAATTAGAAGATTTCTTCATTGCATCTTGAAAGGGGAGCTTAGGTTCCTCTTATCTATATTTATAAAAGAGAAGTGTGTGTATGTGTGTTTGTATGTGCTCTATATGCTCCTACATGCTGCAAACTTAACACGTTGTAAGATCAGCACTGGGGGGTGTCACGAACACCTTTGGGGGTCTGCACCCCAGAAAAAGAGTGCCAAAGTGCACACCCCCACCCACATTTCGCTGCCAAGTTCTACTGCACATGTGCAGAGGGCTCGAGGCAACGCATTCAAATTGGATGCTCTCCATGCTATTAGAGGCAAGGCATGCAAATCGGGCAAAGAACACTGAGAATTGTAGGCTGCAGCATTTGCTGCTTGCAGTATGTTTCAGCAAGGCATAAAAAAAGGAAAGAAAAGGAACACCATGACACATAAAGCTATTAACACTGTCAGACCTGACTATACCCAGGCAACACCAGGTTATCAGCTAGTATTCTCTATAAACAGCAGCTCTTTTTCTAAATAAAGTATAAAAGAACAAGTGCTATTAGCAAACTCCTTTCTTAGCAATTAACCGCAAGAGAAAGAAATTTTATTTACTCAGGCATTCAACAAACTTACTTTCAAAAACTGGGGAGGGGCCACCAAAACAAAGCAAGTATCACTTCATTTGTAGATACCTCATGATATCGTATGAAATGGATGGTACTTATATAATGGCAGGAGATGTTTAGATTCTGTGGATACATCTGTAAGCTTTCCCATTCAAGCATTGAAATTGTATCTAACCACTTGGGATTAGTCAATCTATTAGGAGAGAACGCTAAAGTTAAGTTGTTGATTTTTCTTTTTATTTATGTATTCAGGTTTTTTTCATAGTTAATAGTGATCCAGATTTTCATATTAGGAAGTTCTTCCTTCCTAATGTGCAGAGATAAATCGGTTTTTAATATATGTGTTTTCTACTGAAGGAAGCCTCTTTAGCTGCATAATCCTTCATCAATTTGTCAAAAACTGCCATCACTAGGTAAAGAACTTTTCAGTTCAGTATCTCATTTTGGATTGATGTATGTGCCACTTTTTTTTAATACTTCAGCTCAGGATAATATTTGCTCTTTAATGTTCTCAGTTTAAGCCACTGGGAATTGAACGTTTTTCAAAGGATAATTATACCAATCTGCATATAAAAGGCTAGATGTCCTATAGAGAGTTCAGATGAAAAGCAAATTCTTCCCCAAGATGAAAATGAGAAATGTGAAGTAAATCCCAAAACTAAAGATTCAGTAAAGTTAATGTGTTTTTCATCTATAAAGTGACTGTGAGTTTGCAAAATGACTAGGGGATTATTCAGTTATTCTGTCAGTTACTCTTTAAAAAATGGAGCTCTTATAGGGTGATTTCATTTAGAAACTCATTCTCTGTCTTGGACATCCATCCATTCATTGTTCATTTGTATATGTTAATTTACTTACTCTCATAGTGTAGTGCAAGATTTATTGTTAACTATGGAAGGTCCACTAGAGAACAAAAGTGGGTTCTTTTGTTGCTAGATTATCATTGGTGAGAAAAATGAATGATACATCTTTGATAGATAAATTGATTAAAGACAAAGGTTCCCTTCGCACAAATGTGCTAGTCAGTTCCCAACTCTAGGAGGCAGTGTTCATTTCTGTTTCAAAGCCAAAGACCCAGCACTGTCCGAAGATGTCTTCATGGTCATGTGGCCGGCATGACTAAAAGCCAAAGGTACATGGAATGATGTTACCTTCCCACCAAAGGTGGTCCCAATTTTTCTACTTGCATTTTACATGCTTTTGAACTGTTAGGTTGGCAGAAGCTGGGACAAGTAACGGGAGCTCACTCTGTTACGCGGCACTATAGATTCACACTACCAAACTGTCAACCTTTCTGATTGACAAGGTCAGTGTCTTAGCCATTGAGCCACTGCATCCCTCCTATTAATTGATTATGCACCATTAAATTAATATAAGCTTAAGCAATGACAAATATAAATGTTCTGCAGTACAATTTTCCACCATCAGGCTCTTTAGGTCTTCCAATGGTATGCATGTTGTTGGGATAATTAAATCTGTCCACTCTCTGCTAGTAGTCTTCCTCCTCTCTCTACATCATGGACTTGTCAAGGGAGCCAGATTTTTTCATAATGTGTTCAGAATTGGATAATTTTATACTGGTCTTGTGCATGAAGTCTGGAATGATTTATTCTATAACTTTTTGTTTGTTGTTTGGCTAACAATTATATTATCAAAAGTTTTGCCCAACACCAAAGTTCAAAAGTATTAATATGCTCTTTATACTGCTTCTTCAAAGCATAATTTTTCCTTCTTTTCATTATCATAGAAAATACCATTTATAGTATAATTGTAATCTTAGTAGATAAAGTCACATGCCAATATATGAATATCTTTTTCAAGGCCTTAATAGCTCTTCTACAAAATGTTAAACTATCACTCCAATATCTTCACTGTCAATTTTAAAGTGGGTTGTTCAAACTATTTCATATTGAATTTGACCATAAAGTTTCAATCTCATCTTCTGCATCAACATTTGGAGAATAAATTTGGGTAACTATCTTATTAAATGTTTATCTTTGTAGACTAGTTGATATTTTATGGTTATTTATTGCATTGTACCCAAATACTGTCTTTTCTATGTCCTTCCTGATTATGAAAACAGTACCATTTCTTCCTCTTTTTTGTGCCTTGAGTAATAAACCGCATGATCTTTTGACTTAAAGTATCCAATTCTGGGCTATTTAAATCCACGGATGCCTAAGACATTAATGCGTTTTCAATTAATTCCATTTTGTATCATGTTGAGCTTTCATATGTTCGTGCTTCTTATTTTCTTGTCCTTGCTGTAATTCTGTCTTTGCAGCTTTGAAAATTTTCCCCCCACATGACAGCATCAATAGCTAGACATCCTGAAGGTTTTAATCTAGCTGTGTCATAAACACCATTAGTACACTAAACGATCACTACTTCTTCAATAGCAAGTTAAGTGCCATCTGACCTGCGGGGTCCAACATCTGGCAGTATATTATCAGTCACTTTATATTGTTTATTTTTGTGATTTTCTTGGTAAAATACAGGAGTATACTTCACAGTATGAAATAATATATTTGCCACTGTCAACGGAGGAATCACCCCCCTCCAGCATTCTCCTATATCACTGTTGCACAATATACCTGTGCAACAGCAATGACTTCAATGTCTGGGCTTACCATCTTGATACTCTTTGCTCATTCTTCCTAGAAACTGCCTAACATAATGAGGCAACATAGCAGGACTTGAAGTGGGGAAAGAACATTCAACTTATTGTACTTTAAAATTCAACTGCCAAATGAACCCCTACTAAGACACATGGATTTATTTCTGAATTAAGTCCTTTATAATTTTAATTAAAATGCTTTTAATACATATTTTAGGCCAGCTTTATCAAAACTTTGTATATAGTCATAAATAATGATATTTCCCATGTGTTATGGCAGCATAGCAAGCTGGCTTATCCCATGGGGAATTAGATCACTATATTTAAAAGAGATCTATTTCATTTACATTAGCATATTATTCTGTGTCACTTCTGCTCAGATAAGCAAGTTATCAGCTTAACATGAACTGAATTGTTCAATGAGATATACTCTTCATCTAGTGAAGTCATGTTCCATATATTAGGTGTAACATAGTGGTCAACAACCTTTTTTGTAATTAAATTCTAATATCCATTGCTTTACTTTTTCTAAAATGAAATAAGATATTTAAACTATGTGGGTTATATTCTGGAACTCTCTTATACAACTTTTTGAGTCATTTTGCATGATCATAATAAAGCTAACATTCCTTTATGGGATTTTTTTCTATAGAAAATGATTGCTGTGCCTTGTTTTATGAAATGTATGAACTTACATTTCATTCATTTTTATTGATTGATTGATTGCCAGATGCCAATATTACTCTTTCTAAGATTAGGAAAACCCCTTTAAATTTATCACACTTTTAAGACTCTTCTTAATTATAGTTTTGTTCTTAATTGAGAGTGATTGGCTTTGCTGTTTCAGTGTCGTGATATGGTATGGAATTTAAATAAAGGAAAAAATGGAATCTACAATTTTTTCACATAGGGAAACAGTCCACAGTCTTGCTTTAGAAATGCATTATTGTATTTTGTTACATATTATACATCAGTCAAAAGTTATAAATATAGCATTTTGATAGGAATAAGGCAGGGACAGTATAGAGACCGAAATAGTGAATGGAACTTTCAATACCACAGGCCATCAAACTGGATGCTGGAGCTGTTATGAAAACGATCTGAATCTATTTTGCAGTTAATAGAAATCTTTGTTAGGATTTAATCTATGTTACACAGAATTGTAACTGAAAGAAATAGAAGCTATTAAAATCCACTGATGAATTTGTATAATGGTAAATGCATAAAGCCTTCTGGACATGATGGATTTCCATTTGATTGATATATAGAAAGTTTAAAATAAACTTCCACCTACTATCAATGAAGTTCATCTTACAGCACTCCTAAATTGGGAGAAGAAACTGTTTTATAGTCCCGTTATTGTATTGTATTGTTAAAGTTGGATGCAAAATTCAAAGTGAGCCTTAGATTACAGTTCATTCTTTCTACTACTGTCTACTAACTTTAATGGCAAATTTGTTTCTGCCATTGAAAATAATGTGGCACATTGGGTACACAATTTCAGTTATGCCTTTTTGGGCAAAAGTTTTGAAGAAATGTAAAATGAAAAATTAAACAAAATTATATAACCAAGCAAAATAGTCCAGGGCTTGGGAAATATTAATGAGAGTTTTCCTTCTCTTGGGATGGCTAGAGTTGTTTCATCTGGCAAGACCAAGGCACATTTTGCAAATGCAATGTTTTCGATTTCCCCAATCTTGTATAACCTGAGAACTGTATAAATTGAAAGCTGTTAGCACGAAAAAGTGAAGAAGCACATAGTAATCCAAGCCTTCAACAAGAAAATGTGTCTGCTTCTGCCAGCTCTTAATTACTATCTCATTAACACTCAGATGTCAATTACTGTGGCAAAGGCAATACCCAAATGGCATGGTTGATGTCACGGACAAGGTAATGAAATTGACCTCGTCAGAAGAAGCCCAGCAGTTTCCTGATACCACTTGGACACTGGTTTCAGACACTCTTCAGGGTAGCATAACATACTGACTTCACTGTCTAGTGAATCAATCCCTCGAGTGTAATGAGGGATCAACAGCAGAAGATTGTACTTGTGTATGTAATAAAATTTTTAAGCATAATTAAAGGAATTTAATTGCTGGTCTGATTCATTCCAGGTTAATAAGTGCAATAAAATGTTGATTTTGTATTGTTAATTTAAAACTGTATATGCTGTTGGTGGAGGGACATTTTAAAATGAAACATATTTACATCCTCGGGATTACCTTAAATATTTGAACACTAATTGAAAAAATGTTTGCAGTAGTCCCACTGTAGATGTTGGTGGCAAGAGGATTTTCACAAGCAATTTTATTTGACTGCCATCTCCCATTCAAAGACATTGTTTTGTTTTCCTGATCATTCAGGAAATTCCTGACCAGGGAAATGAGGTGGGGTATAAATCCAAATAAATAAATAAATAAATAAATAAATAAATAAATAAATAAAT
>JANHGC010006042.1:585100-596633 GCA_027560395.1 Boaedon fuliginosus | reverse complement strand
CGTCGAAACGTTGCTTTGATATTCTCAAGCCTACATGGGAAAAGACCCGATTACACCAAGACTTACATACCTACACCTATGAAAATCTACGAAAACATATATATATATATATATGTTTTATATATATATATATATATATAAAAACATATTGCATAAAGTGCAAGATAACATATCAAATAGGCAGGTAAATTGTTAGCAACTTTTGGATATAGCTAATCTTTCCGAAAAGGCTGAGTAGTGATTTTTGTGGTTGTGTCAGTCAATAGTCATAAAGAATAGTTTATATATCTTTCAATGTAAATATTGTATTTTATGCAGAATGCCAGAACAAATGATGTTTGGCTCAAAAAGCTTGAAATGAAGACAATCTCATCATATTCAGTGGGGCTTGCTCTTAACCAAGCATAAATGGTCTTGCAGAATACAAGAATAAAAAATAGAGGTCATAGCAACAGAAAACAGTAAAGTAGTTGTAGGAAATAGTAACTCTCTTTTACTTTCCTGCATTTGTACTAGTAAAGGTTAGTTAACTGTCAATAATACAATTAATGCAGATCCTCATTATAAAAGCTAGCAAATCTATAATGGCATGATTTCATATCAAATGTTTATTTTGTATTGAAACAATAGCTGTTTGTGATCATATAAATTCATACTTTATTTAGTACAATTTAAGCTGTTTTAACTTTATGACACTTTTGGAAATGAGAATATTTTTGTTTCTGAAAGGGTATGTGGGTGGGTGTAAAGTATCTTTATAAACACAGAATCCATATTTGTAACTGAGCAGCTATGATTAATATTTGTACCTTCTTGAGTTGTGAACATGAATTTTATATATTATTAGTCATAATAAAACTTTTAAGAAGCATATGCTTTCATGAAGTAGAATATACTTCATCAGATAAATTAAACTGGTAAAACTATCTATGAACAAGAAAAAAAATATTACCGGTACTAAAACTACATGCCTTTAACAGTGATCTCTTAGGAACATCATAATTGATCAGATCACCTTTTTTTTCTATTTATCATCCCCAGAGAGCTATTGAGGAAAGAACAGATACTGCTTTCCTGAAATATGATCTGGTTAAGCAGAGGGTCTTAAAATTAGATTGTGGAGAATCTAGCATAAAGCAAACAACCAAAGCATTCTCTTCTTCCTGTTTGTGATCTGTGCATACTGACCATTTCAAGAGATTTTTCTTCCTGCATATACATTCCCACTGAAAAATGGGATGATGGTAGGGCACTATAATCTCACAGCTCATCTTTCCCCCTAGCAACTGCAGTCATAGATGTAGTTTCCTGTGTAGAACCTCCAAATAACTGGGAGTGGTAGGAGAGAGAACATTAATTGCACAGAGATTAGAAGGCGAGGGGAGTCCATGATTGGGTGCGTTTTGCCTATGTAAGCAAGGAACACCAAATTCAGCAGGCTACTTTTCAAACCAGGATTGTGAAACGGATTAGAATGATTGATGATTGACTTCCCTAATAAGGTTACCAGTGAATTCTGCTACAACACCCAGAATTCAAGAAGCAGGATGAAGAAGCACAAGTTCCAGGAAATGGGAAAGTGATTCATTACCAGTCCCTTTAGAGTTTCAGCTCCAACACAAGCCAGAAATTCTGCAATATATGTTTTGAAAGACATTCAGCATGGCTGCCCAAGGAGGAGCAGAGCATGTAATCCAAGAGCATTATTTGGCATCATATCAGTGTTCCAATTATGAGACTTGTTTTATGGTAATTGTCAAACGTTCTCCCATTTCCAGTTTCAACAAATTGAAATTGAACATGGTTTCAATAAATTTGATAAATAGAGATAACACCTTGCTGTCCTATTTAGTTGATCCTTATACAGAGAATATAATATATCTGTTAAGTAAGGTATGCCTAATAAGGAATGTATGGATCTAGTTTACCTTATATTCTTCTGTTTTTCTCATATAATTATTTGTTCCTGAAAAACCATACCATATCTGTCCAGTTAGCCTTTGCTGATCCATAATAGATTGTTTAGGAACCAACAGCTGGCTCATCTATAGTTAAAATGAGACTGGCTGTAATAACAACAGATAGAACAACTCTATGCTGATAGAAACTGTACTTTAATATCAGTCATATTTTATATTGCAACATATACGCACACACACACACAAACACACACACACACACCATGATATTTTAGACTAGAGTATATGTTCTGTGATGATGGTGCTGTACAAAGGCTAATAAACTGCAATAGGATGAATAAGGAGCCTTTAGTAACCCTTTATCTGTTTTAAATAAGCCTGGATAGTCACACATTATAGTGTGGTTTCATTTACATAGTTTAATATAGGTGCTTTTTAAAAGGCTGGTTTCCAAATTAACTCCAAATTCATTTTATCTTTCTGCATCACTGTTCTTCATCTCAATGGAATTTTTACCAATAGGTTTGCAAATCTTCTTTTTCCTAGCATGTTCCCGCAAGTGCAGGGTCCTTTTCAGATAGTTAAACACCATTTTACAATGTCAGCTGCATCTCCAGGATGCAGGCCAGTGGCTTGCATATCTTTGTTCATGGTGTCTTGCCACCCAGTGATGGGATTCAAATAGTTTTAGTACCAGTTCTGTAGGTGTGGCTTGGTGGGCATGGCTTGGTGACTGAGTGGGCCGCCGCATCTCCCCGTGCCGTGTTTTTTTGCCTAGAAAACCTCCCTGAAGCATACTGGCAGCCAAATAGGGGTGCATGGAGACTCCTGGAAGGGGTGGGGGGAGAGGGGCCAATCAGTGGTGGTATTTGCTGTTTCTCCGAACCAATCAAAATTATTGCTACCGGTTCTCTTGAACCTGTCAGAACTGGCTGAATACTACCTCTGTTGCCATCTCTGTTTTGGGTGCCCATGAGGTCTCTGGCCATTGACTTCAAGTTGGTAGGCAGTCTTGGCAGCAGTGGAAGATGCTGCTGTCAGGACATGTCCATACCAGCAGAGCCAGCCTTTTCTCGTCTTCTCTATAATTGGCGCCATACCAAAATGTTGTCAAATGGTGTCATTTGTGATGTGGTCAAGAAGGAAGATGCACGATATCCAATGAACATTCACATTTCCATGTAATGGAGATAGCTTTTGGTCCCTATAGTTGCTGCCCAGCATTAAGTGCTATACAGTGCCACAGGGTGGATGGTTGTCTTGTAAATTTTAGATTTAAAATGGGTTGACATTCATCTGTCACATAACACACAGTGAGTTCTTGCCAATGCATCCAGACTCCATTCACCATTGCTCACACCTCGCCATTGATGTTGCTATTATCTTGGAGGTAGGATTCCAGATACTGAAAAATGTACACCTTCTTTAGGTTTTCTCCATTGATTTGAAGGATGAGTTCTGCAAATGCAAGTAGATAAATAGATACTACTTTGGTGGGAAGGCAGTAGCATTCCTCAGATTATAGTCCTGCTGGCCACATGACCATATAAAATGTATTTGGACAATGCTGTCTCCCTCGGCTAGGAAATGGAGATGAGCCAGGCATGACTGGACAGGGGAAATTTTTACCTTTACTGGGTGGTGTTTTGGGGTATTTTTGCTGCCCAGACAGAAAAAAGCCTAGAGTATGCTTTCTTCCTTCTCTTTTTCAATATTTATTTAATGTTGATGGTGCATTAGGAGCCACAGAAAATAAAGGAGTGGTTTTTCTCCCAATTATATATATATTTATGTCTAAGAAAAAATTGAATGGGGAAAGTTAGAGGTAAAGTTACATCTGAAATAAAGACATCTCCAATAAGCTCTATAGCTGTATTCAAAACTTCCAACTCCATGTGATTAGATTCAGATGAGAAAATGAGTGAGAATGAATTCATTTGGCCAGGGTGACCTTTGCAGCCCAGAGCCTTCTTAGTGCATGTACACTTTCTGCACAATTTAGAAACTTAATTAGCCATGGTTCTAAATCATGTGGGGAGATTTGCACTGCAGATATTCAGCCTGCAGTGCATGGAGAACTGTGACACCAAGCCATGATGAAGGGGACAAGGCCACTGGTCTTACCCTTACTCTTTCAATCTCAATTTATTCTAATTGCATGTATGTGTGCACACAGGAGAGTGAAATTCTATATAAGAGTCAGATAAAACCTAGATTCCCAGTTAACTTATCTTTTAATGGCCTGACCTGCACAGAATTCATGACATCCGTCATTCAAGGGCCATTAACAGTAACTTTCTGATGGTGCTCTGTCTCTGCCACTTTGTGCCATATATCATTGCTTCTTTCTTCCAGTGCATTTAAGCAAGATTTGCTTTTGTAAGTCCCTAGAAAGGAATAGTGGCTATGTGGATACTAGGGTATAGTAATTAAATCTGGGTGGTATTCAACCTAAATCCACCCTTGACTTATTCCTGATGAGTACTCTTGTATGCTAGCAAAAGCTGAACATGGAATCAGTATGAACTACCTATATGTTATACATTTTGAACTAAGGCACAGAGCTATGACAATGGGAAAGAACTTTAAATGAGCTAGAGAAAATAGTTGCTGCTTAGATGCCAGCTGCTTAGATGTGTCTTGGATTGATTTCAGTATTTCCCTTCTGGATATGTACATAACCTTTGAGACCACGTCCTACCACCGTATGCCTCCCAGCGCCCTGTTAGAGCCCACAGGGTTGGCGTCCTGCTGGTTCCATCAGCTAAACAATGCTGGTTGGCAGTCCCTCGGAGAAGAGCCTTCTCTGTGGCTGTGCTAGCCTCTGGAACCAACTGCCCCGGGGGGATCCGGATAATCCCCGACCTGTTGACCTTCTGCCAGGCTGTTAAGACCTGGCTATGCCAGCAGGCTTGGGAATAATGATCCCACCCGGGGGAAGGGTTTTTAACGTTATTTTAGATTGTTTTAATTTTTTAACTGAATTATATTATTTTAACTGTTGTAAGCTGCCCAGAGTCCTATGGGAGTTGGGTGGCCTATAAATTTAACAAACAAACAAACAAACAAACAAACAAATAAATACACAAGTGCATATGAGAAATATACTAGTGAAAATAAGCCTGTGCAAGCATTCTATGATTGATAACAGGTATTGGGTTACATGGCTCTTCCCCCATCTTAGAGATAATCCTTACAGGATGAGGGACAAGATCTTCCTAGAAATAGCTGAATGGACATGTGAAAGCTTTGTTGCAGGTGTACAGACTGTTCATGCAGATATCTGCAAGAGGGACTAAGTTGTGTGTGCAACACTGAGGGTGAAGTTATATGCTTTCCACATCTCACATGTTTATGTTTTCAGTAACTAGCATATTTAAATAAACCTCATGGGTCATTAGCATAGAAAAGTGGAAAAAGAGACAGTGGATTGCTTCGGTATATAAATTCTACATCATGACAATAGTAGATATTGTACATTCAACTTAAATAGTAGACTTAAAAACAGACCTATTACTATAGAAATGAGATTCTATTGATTCTATTGATTGTGGTTTAGGACATTACTTGAACCTAGCCATTTGCGATTTACCCAATAAACCAGGCAAATTGTGACTTATTGTGATGTGTGGTATAAGAGACTGAAAACTGGCTGCACAGTTGAATTTATTTCTTGTAGTTTGCCTTTAATTCTGTTTCCAAACAGGCATTCTAAGAAGTTGCCTTGCAGATGAAAGCTCCTGTATCTACTAGCCCTTAAAGTCAGAGGTTTCTGAAGTTTTATCTCTTCGTGTGGATTGTATGCCAGTTCCATTGGTATTGGCAGGGAAAAACTTGGCAATTACTTATTTTCATTCCTTCATCTTCATGGGAGGTCTACTCCAGTTAATTCATGACAACATCGAAATTCCCAGAGTAGTGCCACTAAATGCATCCTGTTCTTGTAGCTATTGCAAATAGTTATCATCAGCTTTACCTGAAGACCTGGGAACAGCATGTGAAAATATTTACATGTTTTCCATAATAGCCAACAGGGAGAGAAGATTTGTTGTAAGAGAAGAATTTTAATTCTTATTCCAACAGTCATGAGGGTAGACTAAACTTAGTGGCGCTTAGTTGATTCAGGTACCTCAGACATCTAATGGCTGAACAGAGATTCAAATCTGTACTTCCCAAATGTATTGCCCTTCATAAAAAAATTATGATGAAATATTAATATTCCATTACTTGTCCCAGCTTTTGCCAACCTAGCAGTTCGAAAGCATGTAAAAATGCAAGTAGAAAAATTGGGATCACCCTTGGTGGGAAGGTAACAGCCTTTGGCATATAGTCATGCTGGCCACATGACCACGGAGATGTCTTCGGACAGCGCTGGCTCTTCAGCTTTGAAACAGAGATGAGCACCGCCTCCTAGAGTCAGGAACTGACTAGCACATATGTGCGAGGGAAAACTTTTTGTTTACCTTTAAGATATTGATATGTTAACTAATAGCCTTACATTCTTTATTTTCTTGTTTCTTTTATTTTGCTCTGTTACTGAACAATGATGTGGTTGTTTGTTACAGCTGATTCTGTTGAGATTCAGCAAGTGCTTCACTGGTTGGTTTTTCTATAACCCATGGCTAATTTTGAAGTGCTGAATCGATTAACAATTTACAGGATATGGATAGAGCTGTAATTGCAGCCTCTGTTTTGCTGGCCAATCCAGTTCCCATTTAAATCAATTGCAGTTTTCATAGCAATTTCAGCAGCAGCCGGACTAGGACTTTTATTTTCTTTTTTCTTAACCCTGCCATTACTAGGAATTGACTTTTGTCTTTGCCCAGGGGCCTCAGTGGCAGGAAGAGCAAAAAGAGAATAGTTTTCAAGATAGAATAAAGAGCAGATCTGCACAAAGTTGAGCTTATTCCAGGGAATGGGACAGTTTTCTTCCCCTTTTCAAATATCTTTGGAACTGGAACACTCTGATGTATCTTTCAAACCTTTAATTAAGTCCTCCTCCCTCTGTTTCAGTATCAAATAGAGTACATGCTCCCATTTTTCTTCCTGCAGTGCTTAAGCATAATTTGGTGTCAAACACATGCTCTCTGACTAAGGTCCAACCAGATTTACTTGCAAAGGTGGTTGGGTCAATAGCATTTGTTTCAATTAGATTTATAAAGAACCATTATGGTGCTTTGGCATTCTGGTTGAAAGGGAGATTGTGAGAGGACAGGGAAGACTAAGACCGGCCAAGCACTTAACTAATTTATGATTAAAAAAAAAGAGAAGGAGATGGGAGTGCTATGAGGCAGGGAAAATCCATAGCTAATATCACTGGCAGGAGTGCTGCATAGCTCAGGGGCAGTCAGAGCCAAGGCAAAGCCTGGTACCTATAAAGAGTGTCATAATTCTATTGATATGAGAAAATGATTATAACCAGGCATTTTGGATCATGGCCACAGTTCTCTGTCTAATGAGAAATTACTGTCTTAAAAGCTTCAATGTTAGAGGCACAGCATATATGAAATACTGAGGATTGAGAATGACTTTGATGCCTAAGGCAGAACTAGAACTCACAGTCTCCTGGTGTCTAACCTGGTGCTTTAACCTTGCCCACTGCGACCCACGTGCCTCTGAGAGAGGGCATCCACTCTGCCAGCATCGCAGAGGATGGGGTCCCTTGGGAAAACTGGCATAGCTACAAATTCAACCCCCCGTAGCCACTTTAAAAGGAGTACATCCCTAGCTGTTACCCACTAGTCTAAACTGGTTTCAGATATGGAAAACAACATTTGGTTTTGCCAATAGAAGTGCATTACACTTTTTTTTCCTGTGTAGGTCTACACGACATATTTAAGCTGTACAGGGAATTGAGGCTGATTTGGTGGTCTGGCTTATTTCAAATTCGGATTCACTTTAGAGTATATATACTAACCTTGGGTTCCTGGTCACAGTTTAGCACAAAACCCACCCTTCCTCATTTGCTATGTGGCTGCGGGTGATGGGAATTGAAGTCTCACAGTATTTATGGAGTCTCTGTTGTGTTTGGTGAGAACATCTGAAGCTCACTTTTTCATTTTCATTGTCTTCATTAGTAAACTGGGTCTACCATGCACAAAATGGAGAGGAAGGAAATGAAGAGATTTTGGGGGTAGGTGGGAAGAAGGACAGACACATTCTATATAGGAAAATGCACTGAAAGCCCAATTCAGAGTTTGAAACTACTAATAGTGTAATGTTACTGAAGCTAAAAAAATGTAGTCCTGGAAAATCCGGGTTTTAGAATCATGATGGAATTGGGTAGCCATAAACTTAAATACATACATACAGTACATTTAGGACCCACATACACTTTTATCTTGATTCCTAGGATGGTTTAAATCTTGGCTTCAGGACTAACGATAACAATGTAGGAATGAACATCAGGGTAGCCAAAATCTGCACTAAGCTTCTCTGTGTTCTGCATTAAGAGGATTGGAAGAGCTTAAGAGCTGTGGAGCATAATATGCAGGTGTAAAAAGAAGGTATATGGTGTGTAAGGGAAAGATGCATGTTGAGCAGAAAGTCTAAACAACATTCTGTTCCACCAGCCCCAGGAATCCATTTTTAGTGGCTTCCTTCCTGAAGAAATGAGCAATGACTTACTAATAACAGCCTTTAATTGTTATTATAAAAGTGATCCTTAAAGGTACACTATCAGTGGGGAGCTAGGCAGCCCAAGGACTATTCTTCATATATTTTTCTAGACCCATATATCTAACGTGACTTATTTTTAGGTAAATGAGCTCACATTTATAAGTTGAATTCCTGATAACAGGAATTATATTTTTTAAAGAATTTATTCCCTTTTTTATTTTTTCAAGGCAGCAAACCTACCTAATATCCCTTCCTCCAGCTATTTTCCCCACAACAACCCTGTGAGGTGAGCTGGACTCAGGGAGAGTGACTAGTCCAAAGTCACCCAATCAACTTTCATATAGATGGGACTAAAACTGGCAGGTTGTAGCCTGGTTCCTTAGCCATTAGACCAAACCGGGTCCAGTTCAAGTGTTGGTTGTTACTTTATAACTCTTCACGGCTTGGGACCAGGTTGCCAGGGAATCATCTTGTCCCCAATTACACATCCCTCCTGCTCTTGGCATGGGAGGCATGCAGTTAGAGAACTTTGGCCGGTGGGATCTAGGAAGAAGCCCTTCTCTGTCATTTCTCACTCCCTTTGGAACATCTTACCTGCAGAGATGCGGTGAGGTAACCCCTACTTGCTGCCTTCCAGAAAAGTTTTAAGATTTGGATCTGTCAATTAGTATCTAAGATTATTATGCAATCCTGAGTATTGTGGAGGCTTGAGGGCACTCCTTCTGTCTTGTTAACCTTTTAGCCTTGTTAATTTCTTAAGTCTGATTTATTATTTGTAACTTGTACATTTTAATCTTGTTTTTAATGTTGCTTTTTAATTGTGGTTTTAGCCATGTTTTTATATTATTTTATGATGTTTGTAAACTATCCAAAGTCACTTAGGTGAGATGGGCAGTAGAGAAATTTGATGAATAAATAAACAGGATATAATTACTGATTGCTTAAAGTAATATTTTATTGCTGATAGAACTGGATGGAAATATACTGTAGCTCAAATAGTTTGACCAGCTGAGTTACAGCATTGGGAGATGGAGTGGGCTAGGCTGTTGATTGCAGTTTCTCCTGTTCCACTCCTGGAGTTTCTGATATTTGTAGGCACCCAAGGCAAGAATAAAGCTATGAAAGTGTGGCCAAAGGGGTCTTTGATTGCCCCATTGCCAGCCTTACCAGATAGACTATAGATATAACATAACCAGATCAGCTAATTTTATTTTATTGTAAAGCTACATCAGCAGTATCTTACAAGTCTGAAAGTACAATTTCTCTGCCCTCAGCTTTACAATCCTATAATGGGGGGCGGGGAGAGATTGGGTCTTCCTGAGCTGCTTGCTCCACCTACTACAACTATAGGTGATGATCCCTCTTTATCTGATGGTTCCCCAGGAAACATTGCTTTGCCTGATCTCCCAATGTCTTTCCCACAAACCAGTACATCCAGGCTTCATTTCATCATCTAGCACTCACACAGTGTAATTAGAACCAGTTTATTTATTTATTTATTTATGTGGGTTTTGTTTTGTTTTTAAAGACTGCTCAAGTTTTAACACAGTCATTTGGGGACAAAGTAAAGGAAGGCAGATTGATGAAATCTCAAGAGGTAAGAAAAATCTAGTCAGTGTAATTTGTAATCCCCGGAAGGAACACCAGAATAATAATGGGAGTAAGGAATAGAAAACAAAGCCAAACATGCTTTGCAATAACTTTCAGGGACTGCTCTCCAGAAGTAAACAAGCAAGCAAATAAATCATCATCATCATCATCACTATCACTACCACCACCATGATATTTTAATCATTGTAGAGGGAAGGATGGAGCCTGATAGTGCCACAAATAAAGATCAGTTTCATTCAACTTTTATGAGCTGTTAAAACCCTAATGGGAGAGGTTTGACCTATTCATGTTCCCCAGCAGTCAGCAGCACCTAGCTAATCTTGGTTGATCTTGATAGGGTTTAGCCTTTTGGAAAGGAGACCACTAGAAAATTCTAGGTTTATAAAATAGTTTGGGAATTTAAAAATATATATAACTTGAAAGTAGGCAGTAGCAAATCACATAGCCTCATCCATATAAGTCACTAGGAGTCAAGATTAATTGTAAGTGTGCTTAATTTTACCAATTCATTTTATTTTAACTATTCTTGTGCGGTGGGATGGGATCATTTTGCTCACACGTTTTTCTGCACCTATAGTTTTGTATTGTGCAGCACTGTAAAGATATACTTAAAACACCAGCACTAAATTGGCATCAGAATTGGTTTTTGCCCAGGTGGTTCCTTCCTCTTTTTTTGTTGAGGAGTACAATGCAATGCAGAAGAAGCAAGTGCACAATAATCCTTTTGCTTTTTTAATCTCTAGATAGCTTCAAGGGCAAGATGCTCCCTTTCTCCATCCATTACTCAATGCTTTAGCATAACCAGACTTTCTTCAGTGCACACAGCTGTTCTTTGTTCCTAGTTTCTCAAATGGCTTTTCCTGACATCTGTGTTGGTAGCTGGTTCTCCCGGGATGTTGTTGTTTACTGTTCTGTTGTTTTTCTTTTGTCTTATATCTACTCTTCTGTTGAATGAACTTGATCAAATTAGAATTCTGTGCAAGTGGAAATGCCTAGCCAATTTCAGCTTATTTTAAAAAGCTAAACAAGGTTATGCCTTTCTTTGATGGGCACTTCTATGAAATCCTCCAGCTGTAGGCTAGACTGGGGAGTTGAAGAAGCACCCCAAATTTCATATACCGTATATACTTGAGTGTAAGCTGACCGAATATAAGCCGAGGTACCTAATTTTACCTACAAAAACTGGAAAAACTTATTGACTCGTATATAAGCCAAAGGTGAGATTCCAGAACATTTCAAATCATCCTGTTTCACCTATATAACATTTATAAAATTGATAGGAAATACAGATTTTTATTTTGTTTCTTCAAGGGAAATATAGATGCTTCTGTAATCAGATGGGTCAAACAAATAAAAATAATTTCCATAACACTGTCAAATTATTA
>JANHGC010006042.1:524469-541560 GCA_027560395.1 Boaedon fuliginosus | reverse complement strand
GCTATTGCTATCCATGTTGTAAACCGCTCAGAGTCCTTTGGGAATTGGGCGGCATAAAAATGTAATAAATAAATAAAATAAATAAATAAAAAAACTGCCCCTTCCCAATGCCTCCCCTTCCATAGGCACCATAGCTCACAGGCTTGAAAATTCTGGGAACTGACGTTCACACATCTTAAAGTTTTCAAGCTTAAGAAACATTGGTTTACATTGTCTTCCATAACATTGAAAACCCTTCTTAACATAATTCCATGCAAAGACCTATCGTTTTGGAAGATGATCTTCTGTCCTCAAGACTAATTTCCTTTTCAGGCAAGAGCCAACATTTCAGTTGCCCAATAATGCATCCAGAAGACCTACCTTGGCTGGATTGACTGCTGTGATCACCCACACACAGTATGCATTGTTATCATACTGGACAGGATAGTTAGGAGACGTGATAACACCGCTGGGTCCTCGGAGGTATGTGTCACACATTCTAGCTGTGGAATTGGGAAAAAAAAAAGAAGAATCAGGAACTCTATTTGTGGATGGAAATTTGGTTTGCAACGTTCCTTTTCTTAAGGGCCTAGAAAATGAATCAGCGTGGAAGGAGGTATATTTTTTCGTTTTACCATTTTTATCAGTCAAGTTGTAGGATGGTCGAAAAGTCTCTCAAGAGAAAGAGATTTTGCACCAAATATATGACCCTGAAGCAAAACGCATCTATTAATCACATTGATGGAGCCCTCAAATATTCTAATCTCTGTGCCCTCCCCAAATCACCTACTTTTTGTTCTAAATCATGTATATATATATATTTAAACTGTGAAGAGAATAGCCCCAAAAGTAGAGATAGTCGGGTAATGAAGCTCTGATCAACCCAAGGAATGTCTAAAAAAATAGAAAACAAAATGGTCAAAATGAAACTTATTTAATGAAAGCAATTTCGGTCCTAGAGGAGATCCACCCTGACTGCTCTTTAGAAGGCCAGATCCTGAAGATGAAACTCAAATACTTTGGCCACCTCAGGAGAAGGAAAGATTCACTAGAGAAGAGGATAATGCTGGGAGTGATTGAGGGCAAAAGAAGAATGGGACAACAGAGAATGAGGTGGCTGGATGGAGTCACTGAAGCAGTCAGTGTGAGCTTAAATGGACCCTGGGGGATGGTAGAGGGCAGAAAGGCCTGGAGGAGCATTGTCCATGGGGTCACGATAGGTCGGACACAACTTTGCAACTAACAACAACAAGGCATCTTTCAGAAGGTTGTCCAGTCCAAGTCCAAATAAAAGACCAAGGGCCTGAAACTGCAGCATTTAACACCTGAACAGCAGATTTAGCAGACTCAGAGATCACTTCAACATTGTGTGCAAGGTCTTATATTGAAATATAATAACAAGTTCTAAATTTGTTTTTGTACAGATATACCAGCATATGCAATTTTTGTGCAAATATGTTTTCTGTTTATGTGGGTGAAGATGTTATTTTTATTGTTTTCTTCATGTGTTAATTACTTGGTCTAGAAGTTTGGGTACTTGTAAAGAATAGCTGAACAGCATCAATATCTGGTTTTTCTCTTTTCATTGGCCAGCACACTTTTTTTTTAATTTAGATGATTTCTCCACTGCTGTTTGTTTGGCTCCATAGTTTTTGCATGGTCCTTGTCTCTCCAAGGAGTTACTTCAGACGCACAAGTTTAAACAACAGCATTCACTATGACCAGATGGTATGGCTCTAAAATACCTCTTTTGACAAATGAACAAACAATGACAATGGTTACTAGATATGATGGTTAGATGCCACCTTCAAAGACGGCACACTTTTAGATGCTAGTACAGGTAGTTCCTGACATGACCACAGTAGGAACTGGAAAATCCATTGCTAAGTGATGCAGTAATTAAGTCATGACCACACCCAATTTTATATCTTTCCTTCCTGCAGCCATTAAGTGAATCTCTGTGGTCATCATGTGACTGCAACTTGCAACTTTCCTTGCCAGCTTCCCCATTGACTTTGCTCGTTCATAAGCTGGTTGTGAAAGTCACATATGATAATCATGTGACTGTGGAACGCTGCAACTTTGTATTTTATTTATTTATTAAATCTATACACCACTCACCTCACTAATACAGTGACTCTGGGCGTATGCAACAGTTCCAAAGCACCTGAATTACACTCCTATGGCTACAGGGATGCTATGTCATAAGTGTGACATTGTAAGTTACTTTTTTCAGTGCTGTTATAAATTTGAACAGTTGCTAAACCAATAGTCATATATCAAGGACTACCTGTAGTCAGGGAACAGTAACAGGAGGAGATGACTGCTGTTTAAGTATCTTGCTTGTGATTTAACAGAATAACAGAGTTGGAAGGGACTTTCGAGGTCTTCTAGCCCCTGCTCAAGCATACCTATACCATTCCAGACAAATGGTTGTCCAGTTGTTCCCTACATCTTCAGCAGACAGCCAGGGAGATGTTATTCCCTTAAATCTCCCTATTGTCTGCTGTAGGAAACAGATAGTGAAGTGGACAGGCATATAGTTTTATTCAAAAAGTTCTTCTTAGATAGTGAAGAAAGACAGGAAATATATCTTATACATAATTTTAAATACTGCCTAATATTATGTTTTGAATATAAGGTTTTCTCCTTCAAATTTGGATTTGGAAGCTTTTTGGTTTGTGGCTATTCCTATGTTGTTTTGATATGGGCAGGTTTAAATATGAAATTCAATGGTAGGTTTCCAAATTTTTCCTACCAGTTCTATGTGCAGTTCTATGTGTGCGCGCTTTGTGCATGCACAAATGAGGCTAAGACCGACAAAAAGCTGTTTCTCACACCCACTGAGGCGTGCCAAACATGCGATTCCCCCATGCGCAAATGAGTCTAAGACTGACCAGCAGCTGTTTATTACCTCTGCTGAGCCTGCCAAATGCACAATTCCCATGCGCGCAGATGAGACTAAGACCGACCAACAACTGTTTCTTACCTTCGCTGAGGCCACCAAACATGTGATTTGTGCACGTGCAAATGAGACTAAGACCAACCAACAGCTATTTCTTAGCTCTGCTGAGGCCCACCAAACACAATTCCCACATGAATCAGCTGAGCTAATAAACAACAGAATATAGGTTAGAGGTTAGAGGTAAAGGGTAGGTGGGTGGGGCCAGTCAGAGGTGGTATTTGCCAGTTCTCTGAATTTTTGCTACCGGTATGCCAGAACTGGTCCCTATGGCTTTCATTTCTAATCTCTTTAGTTTTCATATAGGGCAGTGATGACTAACCTTTTTGGCACCGAGTGCCCAAAGAGCGTGTGCATCCCCAAAATGCAATGTGTGCATACCCCCCACACATGCCCCCACACATGCGCAGGCATCCCCCCTGCATGGCCCTGCCCTGCATGTGCCCCGCCCCTGTGCATGCATGGCAGAGACCTGAAGTGCAGAGACCTGCACACACATGCACTGCCGAGCTGAGCTGGGGCAACAGCTTGCATGCCCGCAGAGAGGGCTCTGCATGCCACCTCTGGCATACGTGCCATAGGTCCGCCATCACAGATATAGGGGATGGAGTCTTTTAACAAGCACATTTCATTTAAAAAAAATAAATAAAGGAACACATTTTATTATATATATAAAGTATATTTCCATTTGAGCAGCAGTTGGCAAGATTTTGCAAGATTTAAGGTTGCTACAATGAAGAAGACAATAAGATGGAGAGAAATAACATGTGCAAATTTATTACCATCAATACTTCAACAGCCACTATCTACTGCATGCCTACATTAACAATAGGAAAAGTGATCTTGCAGCCACACAGAGAGTGATAAGAACTAATGAAGGCGGGGGGAGTGAACTTCATAAATATGGAGCTGCATTGTTGATGACAATAGGCTCTGGGCACAATAGCTCCCCAAAAGCCAAGTGTTTGTAAAGACATAAAGACATAATGTCCTTTCCCCAATTCTCAGAAATTTCTCAAAAACTAAAATAGGATCCCTCAGTCGTGGAATGTCTGGGTGTTCACTTACGTACAGTTTTATAGGGCTGAAGCATTAATCTCAAACATAAGTACTGTGGTACGTTTCAGGAGTAGTTTTGCTATGCAAGTAAATGCTCCAGGGAAGGTGTAGTTTGCAATGCTGCCAAGTCTCATGGATAGATTACGCCCCCCCCCCTTTAGACTGACAGCTGTGGCAACAAACAAATTCTGTTTATCCACTCCAGAGAATAATTTTGAATATTTTGTGACAGTAGAAGCTCCTTGTGTGCTGCATTTGGGCTTAGTATCTCTCTCCACTGATGTCTTGTGCTTCCCTTTGTTGCTCAGGTGTGGAATAAGAAGAAAGGGACACTTGGACACTGTGAATATTGTGAAAGCTCAGCAAACTGATAGTTTTTCAATCTGTTTTGAATGTAATTTTAAAGCTGAATATGATAGACTCATTTTAAGTTTTTCTTTTGTGTGTGTCTAAATAATTCCCCTTGGGTGAACTTCACAGTGATTTAAAGGGTACTGGACCCTATCTGATTCTCTGCTGGTCTTGGCTGGGTTGATTTAAACACTATTATAAACTGACTATAAATATTGGGAAGAAAGTGGGGATATACTTGTGTGGGTGATATATGGGTAACTAAGCTCTGCTATACTGTTTGCCATCACAGTTCTCTCATTCAGATTACCAGAAAATAAACTGTCCAGTATTAATAATAACTGTGAAAAAATTCTACCAAGAATGGGGGATGTGGGAAAATTGCTACATTTGATTGTGTACAGCACTTGCTAGAATTGAAAGCAAGCAAATATTGCTTGTGGGGTCTGGAATGAATTCTTCTGCTAACACAACATCTAAAATAATGTGCCAAGGCAATCAGAGCAGTAATAATTGATCATGTTATTGACCCTCTTGAGTAATAGTATATGTACTATAGCTGCCTAGGGGCAATTTTGCTTTGTTGTTTTCAAACACTACATAAAATTGGTTTGATACACATGTATGGAGTAAACGGATAGCACGAATGCTTGTAGAGTTCATTTCAATAATAGAAAGGGAGGGAAAGAAAAATACTTTTTAACAATAACTTTGTATGAATAAATGAAATTATGGTTTTCTCTTTTCTCAGAATGAACGCTTGGTTGCATTTTTTTTTCATGGCTTCTACACTGTACTCTAGACATAGAGACATAGAGACTGAGCACCTCACACATGTCCCTAGCTTTGTTTGTGGTCTTCAACAACTTAATCATAGATTGGGATTAGTTTTACTCAGTTTTTATGCATGCCTGAAAGAGTCACAGGGTGCCTACAATAGTCACAGGTCTGCTCTTAACGGTATTCAGACTCAAATAAAAGAAATTATTTCAGGTCACATATTTATTTATTTAATTAATTTACACCCCACCTCTCTTCCCCAGTCAAGGGGAACTTGAGGCGAGCAAGAATAATGTCTTTCTCTTCACTACATCATTGTCCTCAAATATCTTATTCTTTTTCTGGCAAAGAAATGGTAACTTGCCTAAAGCTACATATAGGAATCATCAGATATTAGACCACGATAGACCACAATGATGAATTATAGGATCACATTCCACAAGGAGACTAATGTCCTATAGCTGAATAATGATGTATGTCTTCACAGCCACTTATGCATGCCCATTTAATTTCTCATTTCATCTCTACTATTACAGAATTACATGGCAAAATATCTCGGTAGGAGCCAGATAGTGCAGCCTATTTGAATTATATCTGCATAGAAGCTGGATTGATTTTTCTCTTAACCCTTTGTTCCTGCATTAAAGAGTTTCAGCTTATCTCATAATGTCAGACAGGTCATGTTTAATGTTAAGATTCTACTTATATATATTTTATCAAGAGTTAATGATTTCATAACTATTATAAGTAAGTTGCTGAGAGAAACAGCATGTGGTACAGATGGCTGTAAAATACATCTGGAGAAGGTGTTAGAGATTATTATAAACCATTGCTTTAAGCCGCCTGTTGGAATCTATAAACAGCCGATTAACTATTTCTTAAAATATCAGCTAATTGTGTACTGTTTCATTTTTTGAAGTTATTTTTAAATGGACCTTTTGGATAATATGAGTTTAGAAAGCTAATCGTACTTATTCTGTGGCATTATTAGATGGTGATTACTTCATAAGAAGTAGTTTGAAAGAGTGGGGTGCTGATTGTATCTCACATAGCTGTTTATATAAGGATCTAAATATATTGTCCAGTCCCAGAATTCTTAATCACTTTGGTAGAGAGAAAAAGTATAAATCACAAACTCTTCTTGCTGTCTGATACCTATCTATCCTGTTGCCTATTGTGGGGAATTGTTTAAAGGTCTACAGTTACTCTGGAATATGCCATATGGTTACAAGTTTAACAGGAGGTATTTTCAGTGCCTTTTCTCTTTAGCCACACTATGCAATTACCACTTGAGGTCTTTGGCCTATTTTAATAAAATGCTGTTCCTGGAATGTCACATCCTCATGATAGATTGTAGCAAGTTTTTCTTTAGAGAGCTTAGCTAGTAATAATATCAGCCAGAATTGTCAAAAATAGGTATTCGGTGTTAGCTTCCTAAATCTATATTAAGGCATCTAAATAAGCAGTCTGAATTTCAAAAACAATGAGCTTCCAACCACTCTCTGCAACTCCTAACAAATTTAGAAAATCAGGCCATTTATTTATGTCCCTTAATATTGGTTTAGGAGAGTAACTTTGGGAAACTATATTTGGAAAGCATGACCTACATTTTATTTTATCTAATCTTTCCTACTAAGAAGCTCCCACAAAATCATCATCATCATCCATATGCTATTAACATGCAGCTACTTCTGGGCTACAGTTTATTAACCAAACAGATGCACTCTGTTACAGTATAAGCAAAATAAATGCTTTGCTTTAACATACCAGGCTACAAGATGGAAGAATCCAAACTCTGATAAGAAAGACAATATTCTTAAATGCATTTGGAAAAAAAGTTATATCGAGTCTATTCGTTTATCCAAAATTGTTTTCTAGATTCTTCCCTTAAAATACTTAAGAAAATGCCAGGAATATAAAAATATAGTAAACTCAAAATAAATTTGATAAGATTTATCGGGAAAGTATTTTTGGAACACCTTTCCTAAGCATACAGATACTGTATAGGGAGAAAGTTCTGTTGAGCTTAGTGAGACACACTTCTGAATAAGGATTCTTGTAATTGTACTATTAGATGGCCCTGAATCTTAAAACTGAATTAGGAGAGTTGCCAGACTTTAACCCAATTATTATACTTTTAGATGAACATATTCTCCAAACTTTCTGGTTAAATATTGTATTATTGATACAATTTGTATTGATACAAATTTGTATTGATCAATTTGTATTGATACAAATTTGTATTGATCAATTTGTATTGATACAAATTACTGTAAGGTTTATATGAGCTTACTCTATAACATCAGTCATAGGAGAAGTCTTACATTCCATTATAAATTGTCACTGCTTTTCTAGGATCACTTTTTGAGTGAATAATCTGTGAATTAGAGCTGGAAAATGAAAACTTATTTGTAGAAAGTTCCTATTAACCTTTGCTTAACAAATGCTTCACCTGGCATAGATTTTACCTGAGAAGTGTACTTCACATCCCATTCATGAACAGATACCAGCAATCTTTACATCATCTTAAAAGTCAAGAAACCAATGGTACACATGGATATTCATATTGCTATTATGGTAATTGAACTGAAAGGGGGAAAACATGGGCTGTATTCATTGTTTGACTCACTTTTTTAGATGGACTTCAGTTGTTACCATCCAAGAATTTTGCTGGGTCGTTTAAAATATGGAGAACCTCAATTGTTATTTAAGACAAAATTAGGACTTCTCTTTTATGTCAATAAAAAGTTACAAAATCCTCCTTGCTTTTATTTAGTGAATATCCAAATTGTCCAGATCTGGGTATTTTAATGGATGCGTTTTCATTAAAATGTGCAGATGTATTTTAGATACATCAAGTGCATGTATTTCTTTATCCAGAATTGTTTTCTAGGAGAGAAAATCACCTTTTAACATTACCTGCCCCTATAAAATGAGAGAGCATTTCTTATGGACCTTCTTCTTGAGTGACCTGTAAAATCATCCTTTTTAAAATTGTATGATTTAAATTTCCTTATGGCATGTCTTAGTTTTTAAAAAAAATCAAAGGTGGATATATTGATCAAGAAATACGGTATGTATCTTGGTCTGATCTGAAAAATTCCAGTGCAACAGAAAATGACACCATTGAACTAGAGAATCATTTCATTCCAAATATCAGATTTCCTCAAGGCTGACATTTCAAAACCTTGCATGGTTGTATCCGTACATTCACCAGAAGTCATGCTGAATTTGATGCCATCATTATTTAATCCTTCAGAGAGGAATTTTGTATGTCAGGAGTGGGTAGAACTAAAATTTAAAATGAGCCAGTTTAGTCAAATAAGCAGCCTACTCGCACATCAGATAGGCACAAGAGACATATCTTCATGCATTGTACACATATACAAAAAGATTCTCCTACCAGCAACTATTAAGCCTAAAAAAAATCTTAGATATTATATATTTATTTAGCCAATCTTTATTTAGGATTGGAAGATCATAGGTTTATTTAATATCACATTTATCTTCTGTCATTTCTCTTGAGTGCTAACAGTGGGTTACTTTGGGATATCTCCCCATTTTAGCTAAGTGAAAGTGATTGATTAAAAGTCACATCATTTGCTGCATGGTCAACTGCAAATTAGAATCTGGGACTTCCTAGTTAAATCCAACACCTTAAATATTACACTGTGTTGGATGTTTGTTGGCTTGATTTATAAGGACTTGAATAAACCTTTTTCACTCATATTACTCCAGTCCTTAGACTATAGTCATGGTCTTTAAATGAAGAGGAATCAGGATATAACCCCAGGTCATTTAGATTAAATTCAGCAGGGTTGCATTCTCATATATTTTCCACTTTTAATAGGGAGGGAAAAGGGAAAGGGAGGGATTGTCCTATATTTTCCCCGTACCAGCTTAAGGCTCTAATGGGGCATCTTAAATCAAATTAGAAAAGAATTTGATTGAAAAGAAAATATTACTACAGGAAAATAAATTTATTTTATTATAAATATATTTATTATAAATATATTTATTATAAAAATTTATTTTATTATATTATTATAAACCCAGGAGGTAGGGTTTGTCTAGATTATGAAATAATATTAGCTATTGTATTTGATTGGTTTCAAAACTGGATACAATAGTGTATTTTGAGGTGGCTACTTGAAACAATTTTTATCCTACTTCAAATGGTTGATGTTCACAAACATAGAGTGCAGGGAATTAAGATCCTCTGTTTGCTCTTTTGGACAAAAATATATGAAATATGGACAGGTCAGAACTTCAGACTTTAAGGAATTTAAATCCATATAGCTGTTAATTAGGACTTGATAAAATTTCACATGGTCTACAAACCAAGCAAAGCTTAGGGAAGAAGGGATTCACTATTAATTTGCAGAAAAGGGATGTTTATTTGTTGAATGGGATATAGAAATTATGGGGATCTTTTTCAAGTACACTGCTAAATCCTTCAGCAAGGATTTAGAATTAACTACACTAATTATATGCAGAATCGTAACTTACAATGTATTAGTATTTTGGTTTAATTTTAGGGGGCCTACATTTAAGAAAAAATATTGAGTGATCAAATCTGCTCTGAATATTATGGACAAAATACTATTTCCATTTAATCCTCTCAGGTTCACACCCAAAGTTCTGTTTTGCTCACGTTGGCTTACCTGTTTTACAGTTAGGCAAAATAAAATCAAAGGCAGGAGAGACAGAATGAGGCTCACTGTTATCTGAATGCTTGACTGTTCTTTATACTCTGAACAAGAGGCAATTTGAAATGCACAAAACATATGGCAGGATGTTTATATGGCATCAGAGGGGTCCAGGATTGTCATCGGGCAATTCTGTGAACAGATTTCTATTAGAAACACCAAAATTGCAGCTACCCTACTCTACAAGGAACTCTGCTGGAATTTGCACAGGGGCACCGGGAACCCTTACAGTAGCAGCATTTGTTTTAAGTATTAATTTAGCAGTCTCCCCCCCCCAAATAAATGTACATATGTGTATCTATATATATATACACACACAGTAGAAAATAAGATGTTTTTGGGGAGGGGTGGAGAGGCTTGTTAGACCTTAGGGAGAAGAAGCTCATTCTCAGAAATGTGACTGGGGGAATCATTTTTTTTTTCAGAAACACCCTTCTGACTCAGTGCTGTCATGTTTCTAGCAAGTTTCAGTTCTGCCTGCTTAGATTTCAGTTAACTGCTGATTTAAGAAGATGACAGCTTGGGCAACTTGGCATGGGGTCTGCTATGCCTGCATGCTGTTGTGATGAGTCCCTCCTTCTGAGGAAAGAAGTCCTGGGATTTAGTGTAGCAATTTTGTAATTAATCATGGAAGTGATGGGTCAGGAACCCTTTCAGAGCCCAGTTGAAGGGAAGGCATTTTTGTATGATCCATAGCTCCTAGTTTAGTATTTCTTGTCTTTGCCAAAGTATAAATTATTCGTTCCACTAACAATTGAAATTCGCATTGATTCCTGGGCTTAGAACTATTTGTTATGCTCTTAATTTGGGTTGAAGAACTGGTTTGATATTTCTTCTATCAATAGGAAAAGGAAGTTTTATTTAGTTTGTATTCCAGTTTTTGAATTTTGTTATGGAAATTTCCAATGAAAGTATGTATAAACATGTGTGTGTGACTCATGAACAAGTTGAAATAGAAATACGTTTACATGGGGAAATATGGATAACTGGACAAATGTAGCCTTTTTAAAAGAATTATAAGTAGTCTGCCTTGTGAAATAAGGATTTTAGAAATAGTAATCTCAACATATCACTTTTAGACTTCCCGTTTATTGTTCTGAGTTGATATAGGGAAAACCTGGTAGGATTCTGTCTTCTAGCTTGTTTCTGAGCTCTACTTTCTATCTCCTTACAATTCCATGGCCTTTTTATTTTTATTTGTTTTTTGCGAATGGTATAACATGTTGCCAAGCTTTACTTTGAATTTTCCTTTGTTCTGCCCATTGCTGGAAGAAGGCAATTACATTATTATTTTATTTAGATCTTTCCACTCAAAGTGAAGAGTTTAAATTCTGATAGAAGCCTCCTAGATTAATTTATAGTTTTGAAGATTGCTATCAGCAGGTTTGCAGTATTCTTCAAATATTGCAGTACTGTTCTTGTCAATAAATATTCTATCTATAATATATGTTTGGAAATATATGGAGATTTTAGAGGCAGTAAAATATATTTAGAAATATGTACTGTATGTTCAGAAGAAAATTGTTCAAACATTGCATTTAATTATCAAATTAAATCTGAATTTTGTCAACCTACTTAAAGAGAAAATAGGTTGGTGTTATGAATGAAATTATGCCAAAATGTAATATGCGGAAAACAAATTGATTTTCTAATCAGTATGTCTCAACATTGATGTACAGAAATCTACCACAGTTTTTAGTGCTAATAAAACACATCTACCAAAATGGACTCAGTCATGGCAGATAGAGTTGCTACAATAATCAAAGACTACTTTTTGGTTCACTCTTTCTTCATTTTAAAAAATGATTAATATTTTTTTTTTAAAAATTCATATATATAGAGAGAAAACAATTTTCCAAAAGTTGTATAAAAATCAAATATTCGATTATACAGTGGGAAACAATCAGCGCATAAGAAGGAAGGATAGAAAAGTCTCAAACTTGTCCTCCAAGATGTCTTTGTTTCTAGTGGTGGCGAACCTTTTTGAGGCTGAGTGCTGAAAGTGGGTCCATGCATCCACGTGGCCATGTGCCCCTGCACCCCCCTTCTGCACGTGTGCAACCCCCATCTGTTTTACATTTTGAAGCACAGCTGAGCAGTGTGAACAGCTGTGTTGTGGCTCTGGGGGTCACATGTGAAGAGGGGTAGGGGAGCATGGGGGTCATGTGCACATGTATTGGGGTGCATATAACCCCCATGGTTCCCCACCTCCCCATGCAGGTGTGCATGACCCCCATACGCTCCCCCTGCCCCTCCATGTATGCATGCATGACCCCCCTGTGCTCCCTCACCCCTCCATGCATGCATGTGTGACCCCCCCCCCAGAGCTGTAACACAGCTGTTCATGCTGCTCAGTTGAGCTCCAAAATGCAGTAAAATGGATCACCATGATGCAAGAGTGGGTGGGTAGGCCACTTGAAATCCTCACACATACCTGGACGGATGGCTCCATGTGCCACCTCTGGCACATGTGCCAAAGGTTCACCAACACTACCATACACCATAGCTCTGCCTTCCATCCAGCAGTAGCCCTTTGGTAGTTTTCATTGCCACATCTTGTTTCCCATGCTTCAGCTGGTTGTTGTTGTTAGTTGCAAAGTCGTGTCTGACCCATTATGACCCCATGGACAATGTCCCTCCAGGCCGTTCTGCCCTCTACCATCCCCTGGAGTCCATTTAAGCTCACACCAACTGCTACAGTGACTCCATCCAGCCACCTCATTCTCTGTTGTCCCGTTCTTCTTTTGTCCTCAATCACTCCCAGCATTATCCTCTTCTCTAGTGAATCCTTCCTTCTCCTGAGGTGGCCAAAGTATTTGAGTTCCATCTTCAGGATCTGGCCTTCTAAACAGCAGTCAAGGCTGATCTCCTCTAGGACTGACCGGTTTGATCACCTTGCAGTCCAAGGGACTCGCAGGAGTCTTCTCCAGCACCATAGTTCAAAGCCTTAATTCTTCGGCATTCAGCCTCCTTTATGGTCCAACTTTCACAGCCATACATTGCAACTGGGAAAAACATAACCTTGACTATACACAGTTTTGTTGGCAGGGTGATGTCTCTGCTTTTTAGTATGCTATTTAGATTTGCCACAGCTTTCCTTCCCAGGAGCAAGCTGGTAGCTTCCCCCTAATCTTCAACTGGTATCTTCCCCCTAATCCTAATATATGTGGGGCATAAGTCTCTCAAAATCCTATGTTGATTTCTGGCAATATGAAACAAAGAGAGGAAGAGAGAGAGAGGGGGGTGGATGGAGAGAGAGAGAGAGAGAGCAAGAGAGAGAGAAAGGAGGAGGAAAATGAAATAATTTTTATAGTGCCATCTGCTGTCCCTGCAGTGTTGATTTTTTTTTTATTCTTAGTCCCTCTATTAATTTAATTCTATCTAGGCAGCCTTTCAACTGTACTAGTCTTCAAAGATCCTTTATACGTGATAAGATCATGATTATACATACATGTTTTTTAGCTTTGGTCTTCTGGGAGCAGCTTCCATCTTACTCTTTATACACATACCTTCCTCAGAACAGCAAACAGAAAGCCACAAGCTCAGCTATTCAACTGAGATGATACTATTACTGCTTTGTGGGTTTGTTTTTTTTTTGGCATCAAAAAATACCAAATTAAATGAATGTATCCCAGATGTACATGAAGCATATGAATCCAGACAGCTGATTAAATTAAGTAATCATCCAAAGGGAAAGCTGTTGTTAGGGGGAAAAGCCTACATAATACCAACTTTTATAAAGTTATAAAATGAACGTGTTTCCAACTGTATCAATACAGGTCTTAAATCCATAGACATAAATGGCAGATCTTAGCACAAGTAGAGAAAAGAAAGAACTAAATAGAACAAATATTTTAAAATTGGTTATATAACACTGTGAACTGTAAGTAAAAAATTTAAAGTAAAGGAGTAAAAAAGTAACAGAAATATACCAAGTAACTTTACTACCCACTTTCCAGTTCCCTGCATATGTGAACATAGTATTTTTTCCAGACTATTTAGCAAACGTTAATCTCATAAATATCATGAAACTTTGGATTTTTTGCTTTCCTCCTGTCCTTGTTCTGCAATCTTCTCTCTCAGAATGGCTGGCTACAGATATAGCCATAAATATGATTGTACAAATATGGAAATCATCAATAAGCATGAAGTGTAGCAAGTGAGTAGAATTCCATGGTAAACTCTAGCTATAGAAGGATGCACATGGAAGTGTTTAGGCAACATTTAAATCCTCCTCTGTATATATTTATGTGTGCATGTGCATATCTCTTAGTTTGCCAATCAAGGATCTGGAGTCATTCATACAATAGATCTGTGTGATATACACCATTGCTCAAACTGTGAACTGCTGAAATGGCAAAATTTTCCCATAATTATCAGATATATTAGTTGTGGTGCCTGTAATTATAAAATAGATCAAGTTTCTTTCAAGTCAAGATTAATGTCTTTTTGTATCAGACAATAAAACTTCGTGGCATAGAGGACATGTTACTGGTTGCTGACTATTGCTTTTAGTATATCTAGCGGTAATTATTATAGTCACTTTTTTACTTGTTTTATGTTTTAAAAGTATGTATTTGTTTTCTCAGAAGAGAAATATCTTTACTTACATGGTTCCTGTCTTTGTCCTTCATGAGCCCTTATCTATTTAAGAAAAGCTGGACATTGATCAGTTGGCTATGTGCCATTAAGTCAATGTCAACTGTTAGTCACCATATAGATAAATCTTCTCCAGAATGATCTATCCCCAACTTCTTCTGGTCTTCTAATTGTGCACTGATGGCTACTATAATTGAACCCATTCACTTTACTGCTGGCCATCCTCTAGTCATTACTGCTGGCCATCCTCTCGATCATTCTTTCTACATTTAAGAGCATTGTGGATTTCATAATGTGCCCCAGATATGCTAATGTAAGTATGGCTAGTTGAGTCTTGAGAGAGAACTCTTTTTGTATGTTTATTTCTTTCCATGATATTTTCAGCAGCAGCATCACATTTGAAAAACATCAATGTTTTATTCTGCTTCTAAACAGGATATTGGAGAAATAAAAAAAAGAATGAAATAAGTGAATTTTGGAAATAGTTTGGTATAGTAATCTGCCATGCCCTTCAAAAAATTGCCCACTATTGAATTACTATTTATTTTCCTTAGATCTCTTCAATTTCTGAAGAGAATATGATAAATGAATGTGGTGGGGGGAATAATTGATTCATAATTAGGTAACTTCTCAAACATTCCAGATGACCCCAGATTGTGAAGTAATTGTTCTTGAAAGGGACTGTGTCTTAGTTTGTATCTCATATCCATAGTAACTGTCACTGACTATTTCATTTTGCTGTGTAAAGTTGCAAGTATATTAATTGACTATCCTTTCATTGTGTTGCCTAACAACACATTTGTTACCTTTCAAAAAACCTTTAACTTTCTCTCACCTTTTAAAATTTTTAAAGGAGTCCTTAATTTTTTGTAAGACATGAGGGCATGGATCTTCTTTTTTTTTTTTTTACTTATTTCAAGGATAAGATTTGAATCTTGTAAAGCTTCAATTTCGAACATGGCAGAAGCTTACAGGGGGAAAAAGTATAGTTTTCTTATTCTGAATATAGATAAAACAAACAACCTATTTTCTTGAGGCCTATGCTATAGGATAACTGGTGCAGTTACCAGCTCATCAGTTGATAGACATTTAAACAAACTATTATAAAGATCGTATGGGGGCATTCAGAGCTGAATGTTTACATGTAATTGATCTCTTCTCACCTCTGTTAGTGATCCGTACCTTCTGGTCCTGCTAAACCATATAACCACTAAAGTTACAAAAGCGTCCTGTAGCGACTCAGCCCTGCTTTGTAAGGGATAAATATTGGTGACAGAGCAAATCCTTTGCATACAGAAAATCTCAAGGGACTTCTAGTTTGACCTCAGCGATGCTGGGTGGGAAGCTCGTGGTCTCCATGGCTTCGACCCAGGTTTCCCTGCTGGTGGGCTCCTATATGAGCTTAAGCTACCCTGTAGGGATGTGCAAAGTGAGGGGAAGATGCCAGGCACATATAAGGGAGCCGCATCTCCCCTATCTTTCCTTGGAATTTCTTCCCAAGTCACCAATGGACGAAACAACGGCAACATGGCTGCTATTCAAGTTGAGATCGGCTGGGATAAAGAATGAGCAGGAGGAGAGTTGGAAAGAACTGAAGTGGAGAAGGGGTAAGTTGAGAGAGCCCCTAACAAGAACCCCCAAGAACAGAATACCCACTGAAAAAGCATAACAAAATGTTTAGTGGCATAATCTTTATTTTAAACATGAATTTTTTTATTGAAAAAGGAGTAAAAATGGTGGAAAGGAGACTGTAATCTCCCAGCTCCAAGTGAAAGACCAGAGTGGTTTTTAAAGCTAGAGCACAATTGGCAAACCTGCTTGTTTTAATATAAAGAATGAAACTGAAAAGAAACAATGGCACAATGGCAGGAGATGAGAGGCTTGTTAAAAAAGGTTTCCTCAGACTGTGATAACCTGACCGAGGATTTTAAGACAATTGGGGGGGGGGGAAATTGGATATACTAACTGAATGGGAGATTAAAGAAGAGACGGTAGAGCCTTTAAAATACCTGATTGAATCTAAATATGATGATGAGGTGGCTCTGGTGGATGATGAACTGATAGAGTCAGATGAAATGGAGAAAATGGTCACATGGCCCAAGTACTTGCACAGGAAATGAAAGGGGACAAAGCTTGTGAAAATAACAGTGAGGAAAAGCATGAACAAGAGGCTGTCGGAAAGACAAGGTGGTGGACAATTTGGGGAACAGCAAATGAGAAACAAGTGGGGACCAGATCAAGATGACAACTATAAAGAAGAAGTTCGAGAATGGGAGCTGAGAAGAGACACTGTAAGATATAAAAGAAATGCAATAATGAAAAGAAGATAAAGGGATGATGGGTAGTAGCCATTTTGAATTGTTAAAACAGTGAGGGGGAGACATAATGAATTGCATGCCAATTGTTAGTATGAAATATTGAATAGATTGGATAGAATACATTTATTGGATGATTTTATATATATATATATTAGGAGTTGATGTCTTAGGAAGGGAAAATAAAATGTCTATGGGAGAGAATTGGATTTTATTTTTTTTTAAAAAAAAGTCTTTATTAAATATTACAAGATAAAAAAACATAAAAACAATACAAAATGACACATCAAAACTAATAAACCAACACTAACATAACTAAAACAAAAACAAAACAAAA
>JANHGC010006042.1:487897-500294 GCA_027560395.1 Boaedon fuliginosus | reverse complement strand
TCACTACACTCACACAATTTATCTAAAAGATTAATTAAATCAGGAACAATTTAAAACACATTAAAATTACACTAACAATACAAAATACAAAAGTATTGTCTCTCTAAATTAAAATTATAAAACCCGAGTCAAACTATAGCAGGAAATAAAAACAGGAGAAGGATGGGAGGCGGGAAGGATCTAGATGTTTCCTAGCACTTTTAATTTATTTATTTTTCCATTTTCTAGACAGGTATAAACAATTTACTGAACTATTGCCAGTCACCATCTATACTTTGTCACTATGCTCTTGGAGAGCCATCCTTGAAAGTAGATATGATGCTGGAAAATGGCACTTTGCTCTGTAGCAGATTAGCTGTTACTTTCATATCTATATATCAGTGTCATGGAACTTGCTCCAAGGAAGGTGTTTCCAAGTTCATTAGTTTTCATGGGTGCCATGCTGGGGAACCACATTTGAGTTACTATATCCCAAACCATTCAAGATAATGACCTACAGCATATATCTGTATTTTGAATGGGCCTGATGCAGTTGAGTGTGGTACCACAGAACTGCACTGATTAGTACTAATTGGTAAACTCACAGGTCTGTTTTGTGCTAAATTCCCAAAACTTCCATCAAATAATAACTTTAGGAGAGGAAGGGAGTGATGTCTTTCAGATTGCTGTAACTTGAAGCAGTTGCATTGTTTTGAATGGAAAATTTTCTCCTTGATAAGCCATTAGACAAACCTGACATTATCCTGAACAAAAACAGGAAATAATATTTCAGATCCCACCCCCCTACTTCTGCAAAAAGCTTTCCCCCGGTGAGATTTTCCCAAGGTTTTTAGGGAGAGAAGGCATTGTAGAGAAAGTATTCCTTAATCTCACAGACTATCTATCAAGTATGCAATGGTCTTACTCTGTAGTGACTCCTTCACAGTGCCATCTTTGCTTTAGGGAGAATGGGAAAGTTATTTGACCTATCCACTAGTTTGTGATCAGGCCAATAATGGTATACAAATCTATGTTAGAGAAAGTGTTCCCCTTTTTTGTGGGAAAAGAGACTTGAAATGGTGGCTTTTAAATCTTTTCTGCAATGAAAAGGTTTCATCAAGAGTGTTTTGTTCAATCCTAACATAAAAGGAGAAAACACTCCCTACCTAATATTAACCTGAGCGTCAGGTTTTTTTTTTAAGCTAGCTCATGTTAAAAAGAACTGTGAATATGGTGATATCTGCCTTAGTGAACATTAACATTCATCTACGATTTCTCAATACAAGAGCTCATTATACAGAGCTGCATAATGCAGACTCAATCACTTCTATTGTAAAAGTCAACTGGAATGAAGAGATCACTTGCAAAGTGGGGACCTCCTTTGTTTCTAGGCAGTCCTTTCTATGCTGGGAATGGAAACCATTATTCTGCAAAAAAAAAATGTACAGAGTCTTAAGACATTTTTAATTCTCTTAGTATTATGTACATCAAAAATTAAATTGATCAGCCTGATAACTTTATCTCTGGCTTGCTGACTGGAGTCTTTTAGAAAATGGTGTAAGAAAGAAAAAGCTTCCTATATCAGAATCCTTAATTCAAACTGTATGTTAGGAAATAATAATGATGAAAGTTTTAAGCAGGTTGATAATGATTTTGAGACAATCACTTCATCTTTCTCATTCATTCATTGATTCATATGCCTTAGCATGCACTGAAAGTGTTTGGAAGTGAAATCATTTCTACAATACTTCAGAGAATAGTTTTCAACATAAATATATACAAAGATATAAGACAAGTCATAATTCTGAAGAGCTTTCAGCAGGGATGTCAAACTTGCATCATCATGGCGTCATCATGTGACATATCACAACTTTTTTATCCTTCACTAAACCAGGCATGAGTTTGACAGCCCTGGCTTACAATCTACAGCAGTTTTGGCAACTTTATTGTGTGTGGACTTCAATTCCCAAAATTCATTCTGGCTGGGGAATTCCACGAGTTGAAGTTCACAAATCTTAAAGTTACCAAGTTTGAGGAACACTGATCTACAATTTGGTAAAAAGCCAACAATTCAAAGATATCTAAAGATGTGTGTGAATGTAATAGAGTTGCCTTATTTGCCGAAATGAAGCATGAGAGATATCTGTTCATCTTTATCTCTTCCTTTTCTTCTCTATAATCCACTGATGGTGCAACAGAAATAACCATCTCAGACATTCAAGAGAGCTGTATTAATTGTATGTCTTCAGAGAAATCAGTAAAGTAGTAGAAGTCAGAGTCCACACAAGAGCATAGTTTATTAGCTGAAAATTAAACCCCAGATTTCCAGAATGTAAATGACTACTATGAAATACCCAGTCAAGGGGAACTTGAGGCGGTTGTTGTTATTGTTATTGTTATTGTTATTGTTTTCTTTGGTGTGTGCATGCACAGGCACTGGAAGTAGATAAAACTTATAGTGCTGGATATTGTACACATGTTTCAGGCAAATTACAGATGGTAGCAAGTTAGAATGACTTCCCTCATGCTGTTCTGTCAGCAATGATCTAGATTAGACAGATATCAGGAGCTGCCAAATGCTTTCCCATTCCCACTGGTTTCGGTGCTACCTACAGCCAGAGAGATGTGACCAGCATGGGGAATGGAAATGCAGAAAAGAACTATAGGAAATCTCCACATACAGGAAAGCAGAAGAGCTGAGTTAAAAGAAAGTCATAAATGACAGTCACCAAATGGAGCATGTGGTGGTCAGGAAATAGTTATTTTTCTGTCCTTTAGCTTTTCTTAAGTTTATTAAAATGGGGTGTATTTTGGTCATTTTAAGCAAACACATATTATCTGTTTATCTTAAAAATTTAGACCTGGAGATCTTTTCTGGATTGAGTAGAAGCCACCCTTTGTACATCTGAAGAAATGGGTAGAAAGTTTTTTGCTCAGTCGAAAACTGTCCACAAGCAATTGCTTTATGGGACTAAAGCAGAGAGCACAACTGGATATATCACATAATGTACTGCAATGGTTTTTGTTGTTGTTCTTTTGCTAGTAACAACTGTTAAAACATGGCAGATATTTCTCAGGATCAAAGCAAGATCTTGTGAATAAGGTACTTACTTTAGTCAGCAGATAATGAAGGAGACAGAGTAGACAGAACTGTGGGGGACATGTGATCTGCACTTCTGTGCCAGAGTTATGTAGCTAAGTGTATTGACTTACCTGCTTTGAGATAAGTTGTTGGTTTTTTTTACTCCCAGACCCTTTGATTTTTTGTATTTCTTTTTAAAGACTAAAAAAGCCCAGGATAAAGTACAGGTAGTTCTCAGCTTACAACCACAATTGAGCCCAAAATTTATGTTGCTAAATGAGAAATTTGTTCAGTGAGTTTTGCCCCATTTTACGACTTTTCTCGCCACATTTGTTAAGTGAATCACTTCAGTTCTTAAATTAGTAACATATATATTAAGTGAATCTGGTTTCCCAATTGACTTTGCTTGTCAGAAGATTGGAAAAGGGGATCCCGGGACACTGCAACAGTCAATAATGTGAGTCAATTGTCAAGCTGCCTCGAGTTCCCCCTGACCGGGGAAGAGAGGTTGGGTATAAATTGAATGAATGAATGAATGAATGAATGAATGAATGAATAAGCATCCAAATGTAAATCACATGACCACAGAGATGCTACAATGGTTGTAAGTGTGAAAAATGATAATAAGTCACTTTTTTCAGTGCTGTTGTAACTTTGAACAGTAACTAAATGAACTGTTGTAAGCCAAGGACTACCTGTATTGTCTTGGCTTCAAGTAGCATAACCTTTCAGACTGACTCTGTTAAAATTAATAGTACAAATATACATGTAAATATAAATATTCTCGGCCCTATAAGTGGACTGTGTCCTCCTCATTTTTCTTCTCAGATAATTACTTTCAAATAAGAGCTGTCTACAGACACAAACTATATAGGCAGAAGGCAGTAGACTTACTTTCTTTGTGAAGAGAGACGCCACGCCTCTGTTCATTCTTTTGATCCCCTTTTTTGTTATGAGAATTAACTCTGTCAGTTGGTGATCTTTCATGGAATTCCCAAAAAGAAAGTTGAAAGGGAAAATTTTCCAGCCAGTCCTTCTGTGGGCCATAGGAGCTCCAAACTCAAAATTCTCTGCAGGCGCAGAACACAACGGTCAACATTCAGCTCTTACAATTGATAGACAAATTGTTCCATACTGGAATTAGTTTGAATTGCTCAATTTCTACTTCTCCAAATTTGCACATCTACGGAAGGAAGCAACATCTTCCGTTTGCTCTAATTGAAATTTAAGTTCCCAGCTTAAGCTGGACATCAAGACCTCATACTATGTATACTACGTTTACTTCAAAAGCTAGCTTAGATGTAGTTGAACATTTAAATGCAGTTGCTACCCATTCCTCTGGGTTGAAATACCTGTAAAATGCAAATAAAAACATTTAGAAGTTTTTTTCCCCAACATCTCTTTCGCCCACTCACAGCTATTTACTCTGAAATACCTATTTACACTGTTAGCAGGTGTTTGGATTGTATTCAGATTTAGGGACCTTGACAATGTCATCCAGCAACCCATGTGCCATTCACAGGTGCTTGCCTTGACCACTGTAATTAATGAAAAGGAGTTGTTGACAGGCTTCATTAACAGGACATAAAGATGATCAAGGTACTCAGAGATCTCTGGGGGTGAAGGAGAAAACATGTATAAACACATAAGGACTCAAAGATCCATCCATGCATTTGGCTTCTGACTCTCCCTGGAACAGCCCACAAATTTGGATAAATTGATGGTTATATAGATAAATCTGTTAGCAGTGAACATGCTGCTTTATTAAGATTCAAATGCTGAAGGACAAAGGAACATAAAAGGGAGGAAAACAAACTTTAGTAAAAACAAGTTACTGAAATTTGGGCAGCATACAAATTTAATAAATTATTATTATTAATTACAACAGACCAGCTAGCCTTGCTTGGGCAGCAGAGTGACACCCAGTGGCTGCTCTTAGTGGTTGTGCTTTTGATGCTACAATATATTGGAAAATAAAGCAGAACTATAGCACAGTGATTTCTTTTATTTTATTGTTCTATTTTATTTTTTATTTATTAAATTTGTTTGCTACCCATCTCACCACAAAATGACTCTGGGCAGCTTACAAGTCAAAAACAATAAAGCTATACAAATACACTCTCTGTGTGACTGTGTGTGTTTGATTAAAAATATAATTTCTGATTAAAAATCATAGTAAAAAGATGGGGATAGAGGGAACAGGGTATGTAGGGAGATGTGGTGTGATCTTCTGTTGGTTCATTAGCCACTTCTAGCATGTGTTCCACATGTCAGGGGAAGAAAGCCAGGGTATAAATCTAATAAAATGAATGAATGAATGAATGAATGAATGAATGAATAAAAAAAATAAAAAATAAAAAAATAAAAAATAAATAAATAATGCTTCTCTATTGGGATCCAAGCCAACCAGCAAAGCCAGATCTTTAGGCCCTTAAATGAAGGTGGAAGAAGATCCTGGGGTGGGGGTGGGGATGTTTCAAAGGCAGGAGCCAATAATTGTGGTGCAATTATTTTTTGCACTAGAAAGTGATGCCTGAGGTCTGAGCATCACCTGATGCCCTTTTGCTTTGATCATACTAAGAATAATGTGGGCTGTTTCCCATCATATTTTAAGTTGTAAATCTAACTCATCCTAATAATGACCATGCCATGGGGAGCACAAGCTAATTTTGCTTCAGAATTCACAAGCTATAATGGTTAATCTTAGAACTATGTTTTGAGTAATGCCTGCATCTGCATCTCATCATACATAGTTAAAAAGACTCCTTTGACCAAAACAAAAAAATAAACAAACAAAAAAAATGAGGAATGCTTAACATACTGCCACCAGGCTGTCTTGAGTGACAAATTCATTTTTCTACAGTTGTCAGACAAAACTCTGTGTATTCTTGATGAAAACTGGTGATTTTCTGCCATTTTGATTTGGCAAATACATGAAAAGTGCAGTGTAAGTCCCAAAATAAACATTTTCAATATTTAAACTGCCAAGAATTAGCTTTTGGTACAATCGGCAATCCATACATTTAATACAATACAATAAATAAATAAGTAGACATGTCATTAAAAAGAACCCAAAGAAAACTACCCACAGTTCCAGACAAATTTAGGCCAGCTTACATGGATGACAGGTACTTGGTTCTTGAAGGATAATCTTGGGGAACATGAGGAAGAGTCACAACTAGACAAATATGAGTCCCAGTCAGAGCTGTAACCTGATTAGGCATCTCAAACAAGACCCTCGGATCATAAAGAGAGTGAGAGAGAAGGGCATTCAGACCTCCAAGATTCTGTTACTGTAACCTTATCATAAAGTAGCATTAGCATGTATGATTTTGGCTTCTTAGTCTGGTCTATTTTGAAGGACTGATATGTAGCTCACTTAGTGCCCATTTGCCTGCCTAGCAAATATTAATTCTGACTTCTGACCACTGTAGGTTGCCTACTTCTACATTAAATGAAGTCCTATGCCCTAGGAACATTTTTAGTTTTTCCAGCCAGCCAACTGATGCTCTCCTATGACATTTAGAATTTTGAACTAATTTTCAGATTAACCCTGTTTGTTATTGTTGTTGTTAACGGACCTTAATGTCTACCATGAAATACTGATGTTTGTAAGTTCATAATACAAGGAAAGAATGCATCCTTCCAAAATATGTAGTTTGTTGCACTTCAATCCATATTCCTCTTATGTGAGACAGATTGAGAATTGAGTAACATGACCACATCAACACGTAGCTACTAGCAATAGCAATAAACCTTGATGAAATCATGATGCTACAGTTTGTTGATAGTGTGCCACATGTGATGGCAGCAATTCCACAATTCTCTCAATGTGTGCTGATGGTAGAGTTTCCATGCAATGTTAACTGAGAACAATTTAGCAGTAACCAATTCAACACATAGGTAGATTTTCTTTCAACTCTCTAATATTCCTTTTGTGTAAAAAGCAAATTCTCTTCTTCTGTTCTAAACACATATACTGTAACTGATTTCCTTATAGTTTCACTTGACATGCCTTAACATTTCTAAAATAATTCTAAAATTTTGGCATGTTTCTGACATGTGAATTAGGAAAATTTTTGAAAATCCTCACATTAACTGTGAATGCTTCACAAGAACATATGTTTCATCAGAAACATAGCTGCACAAGTTATAATAATGTTTATGGTAAAGAAGGCTGTCTTAATCATACACCATCCATCCATCCATCCATCCATATATTCAGACACAATGCAAGATAAGTATTTTGGGAAACTGAATTAAAATAGCAAGATAGGCTTATAAAGGATCTTTAAAAAAAACCCTTCATGAATAGCTTGCTTTTATCTTTAGGATTTCAGCATAAACATCTTCCCCTTTTTCTATTAATGGCTCTCATTTAAAGCATTTTGGCTTTAAATGTTAGGAACTAGAAAATTGATTCTATCTTTTTTTTCTTTTTTTGTACATTTACTGTTATTGCCAGGACTGGTAATTAATCAAGGCTGCACAGTGGCCAGCTCTCTTATTTTTCCCACTTTTTGGGAGTGAGTAATGAAGAATGATGTCTTCACTTCCTAACCTCTACCTCTCCTGGGCATGGACTGCTCAAGCTGGTTCCTTTAACAAGGAGCCTGCACTGGGGAGAAAGCACTGCAGATGACAAATGTGGTCTTGGAGTTTGCCAAAAGTGAAGTTGGCTTTGTGATACTTCTCTATATTTATTGCCATCAATCTTCCTTTGTCAAGTTGGTCTTTTTTTATCCTGTTGTTGTCCCTTTTTGCTTTTCATTATGTACTGTGCTTTATCTATACATAGATGGCTTCCAGGCTGTTTTGAAGGTGTTTTAAGAAAGAGAAGCCCATACTGATGATAAATGGGCCCGTTTTGTATAGATCTATGTATAGATGGTCCGGAGAGATGGAGGAGATGGAGGCTGCAGCAGGGCGTGCAGAGGCATTGTCCTTTGGGATCCTTCTGTGAGGACCTCCGGTATTATCATCACTCTTGGACCATTTCCAGCTTGCCTGTCTTTCGTAAGGCTGTTAAGACCTGGCTTTGCTATCAAGCGTGGACCTGATCCCCTGTCACCTTCTCCCCATGAAATGGTATAATTGGATGAATGATTGTGTTTTTTATTTTTTTTTTATTTATTTATTTATTTTATTCTATTTATATCCCGCCTCTCTTCCCCCAATGGGGAACTCGAGGCGGCGTACAACATATAAAATGTGCCCTGATCATAAAAAATACATCATACATTCACATAATCAGTCAAACAGTCAAATAAGGGGGGGGGGAACGATCTTAATTCCAAGCCTTCCGCCATAGCCAGGTTTTAGTGGCCTTGCGGAAGGTGGGGTATAAATTTAATAAATAAATAAATAAAAGAAAAAAGTTGCCCACGCTCTTAATGTATCTATCTCCACTTCAAGTCATCTATTGCACTTCATTTGTCCCATGTCATCATTAGAAACCTGATTAAAGGGTCACAGAATCCTAGTATATTGTTTTATTGGTTTTGAATTAAATCCATTGCAGTTCTGTGAAATAATGCATTAGTTTACTTATTTCTTAACTTTGCATGAAGCTTAGACATACTGTTGGTCTAATAATTTCTTGCTAGTCACTGAAATAACATCACCAAAAATGTACTCTTTTTTTTTTTAGAGATGACAAATGTTGGACATAAATTAATGTTTCCAATGTTGCTATTGTTTGTTCCATCTCAAAAATGTTTCTTTGATTTTCTGTTATATCATAAACAAAGATTGCATCAGTATTTGAAAATTAGCCCCAATGAACAGAACAGACTTAATCATTTCCACGTAAACATGCATAGGATTCCAGTATCATAATCAACAGAACATTATTATAGGCACACTGATGTTGGATTAGGCCACTTGCATTTAATTTGATGACTATAATGAAAATGCTATTTAATATTAGCAAATTATTCCCTATGTTATTCCTACTTTCTATCCTTCCCCATTTCACATAATTGGAGCTCTCTTCTTATGTACTCTTAGTTGAAGCAATCTCTGACAGTGTCTTCTGCTACCATCGGCTTATTTTCTAGATGGGAAGTGATGGAGTTTTGCGCCTCAGTAGTTCCGCTCTAAATAATGAATTCTTTGCATATGCAGCACAAGGGTGGAAACAGCGATTGGCAGAAGGTAATTTTCTACTTGTTACTAGATTTAACCAATAGTGTTTTTCCCTCCATAAAGAAATCCCGTCTTATGTCACAGCCAAGAAAACATTCATTTTAATACTTTTAATATTTTATTCTCGCTCAACCCAATGTACCTTGCACAGTTGTTGTGGGGAAAAATTGGGGACAGAGTGCTATAACACTGCTTTGAGCTCCTGGAGAAAAGGCAGGATAGAAAACTAAGAAGTGAAATTGATAATATGTAAGGTGGCAAGATTTCAAAACAATCTACATTAGATTATCTTCCAGTTTTGTTAAACGCATCTGTCTCTTATACCTCACAATAGATTACCATTTGGTACTTTCACTTAAAATATGAACAAGCATTTTCATCAGTGTCAGCTTTGGAAACCTAAATGCATGTGACTAAATCCCACCAATACACTCTAGAAGTACTAAAAAGAGCACTACAAGTACCATTTTAGCATAGGTTTCTCTCAAATTAATTTTGAATTGAGTTTTGAAGTTTGGATTCAAATTTTGGATTGAATATTGAACCACTATTTGCAATAGAGGAAAACTTCAACCATCCATGCCTCATGAAAAGCTGCTGTCCAAAGATAAAGATTTTTCAAGCAGCTGCTAGCAGAGCACAGGAACTGCATGACGTTTAGGAAAGCAATGTTGATTATGCTTAAGGATGTGCAAAAAATCTTTGACGCTTGTCCAAGTTTTGAAACCTCAGTTGGCCAAACAACTTTAGTACAGTATTTATATAAGGGGTCACCTAAACAAATTCCTGCACTACACAAAACTCAGTTGCACACCTAGATTAATTCTTTGGACCTTCCATTTCTTGTATCTTTTAGGAGAATTTACACCTGAGATGCAGTTGCGCATCAGGCAAGAAATTGAAAAGGAAAAGAAAACAGAACCCTGGAAAGAAAAGTTCTTTGAAAGATTTTATGGAGAAAAGTAAGTATCAAAGAGAAAAGAAATGTCCTCAGATATGTAACAATGTGCATAGCCATTAACAGATACATTTGCCTTTATGAAATCTAACCTTTAGTTTTTAAAAGTGCCTAATAAATTTACCAATTATTTTAGTTCCTATTGGCATTGCTAAAGCTTCCTTAGTTTTATTTTTTCAATTTCTCAACCTCCTATTTTAAACCCTAAAAGTAATCTACAATTTCACCAACCCTTCCCCTAAACATTAAATTCAAACAGACACAATATAATACAGACTGAATAGGAATAGGTAAAACCCATACTTTTTTAAACTCCAGAAGGAATCAAATTTCAGGAGGAATCAAAAGTAATAAAATTAGGTAAATATAATCACAAAAATTATTTGAGTAGTTATTTTCCCCTTATGAAATACTTTACTAGGGTATTGATTTGAGTGAATAAAAATAATCTTTGTTTGTGTGTTATATTGTATAGAAATGTATATATTATATTTTATAGAAATACCAAAAAAACCCAGTGGAAGAATATTTCTGTTTGAAAAAAAATTCAGGATAACATGCTTGATTCTTTCATAAACAAGTATTAAGCTATTATATGCATAGATTAAATGTTTAATCATTTAAGATGATGAAATTATTTTCTAATCAGGTAAAGAACAGTTACATTAGACATGTAAGTTTGCCATATTCTCAAATTTACTGCAGGCAATCATGTAAATTATATTAACAAATTGTATTCATTTTAGTTCCTTTATACAGGTAGCCTTCAAATTAAAACAGTTGAAAGTTACAACCTGTCTGAACCTATTCAGAGCTATTTATGGCTCAGTTTCAAAGTTCTGATAGCTAGGGGCCCCACGATTATTTTGGGCACATGGCAACTGGCCAGGTTTACAGCCATTTGCAGAATCCTGTGATTACATGACCACGATCTATGACCTTTTTTTGCTGGAAACCAGCATTCACTTATGGCTTCCGGTAAAATACATCTGTTGGGTAGAGTGGGGTCACTTAATGACTGCTGTGCTTGCTTAATGACTATGGAGTTTGTTTAACAACTGCAGTATTCACTTGAGAACGGCTGCACAAAAAGTTGTAAAATCAGATGCAGTCTCATAGGGACCCACTTAGCAATTACCATAACTTGTTGACTACCAGTTTATATAATTCTATTATTGAAAAAAATATTTAAAAGCTTTCAAAAGAAGCTCTATCTAAAAGGGGTTTTTTTTGTTATGAATATTGTATAGAGGATTGACTACATCATTGCAATATTATAACTCAGTATTTCTGCAAATCACAATCATAGGTATTTTCTGGTTTCATAGACAAAGATTTCATAATTCTGATATGAATTTTTTTCCCCTATGCCTTTAAAAACATGCATCCAGGTTAATGCAAAAACGTTTGCAAGATAATTTCCAATTTCAGAGTTTGGAAATCCATGCAGACATTTTTTCCATAAAGAATATCATTTCTACTTTTTCAAAATAGCTATCTCCTATCTCTTTCTCAAAGGACTCAATGACCCCGATTTTGTTCATTTTTGACACACTAGTACTTAAAATAAATGTAGAGATTACAGTGTCTGTACTTACCAATTTTACATAGTGTCTTCTCATTCTAAGAAAAATAAGGCTATTATGCTTTTTCTTGTTTAGTCCATATTTTATTTCATATAGTCTTCTCCTATTATCCTTAGTATGAATTGGACTAGTTGGGGCCGATTGGAATTGTAGTTCAGCTCATCTGAAGAGCATTAAATTAATATATAAATATTTTCAAGAAAATTACATACACTTTGAGGTCACTTTTCCCTCATATCAAATCCAAATATTGCATATTATATTAGACAGTATAATTCCATACATAAATGCTCAGAAAGAAATCCTGTTAAATTTGTTTCCAGAAAGCATTCCAGAAAGCCAAAACACATTAGCACTGTTGCCAAGAAAATTACATGGACATAGCCATAAAGTAGAGTTTTACTCAAAGAACACTTTATTTGTACATAATAGGAGAACACAAAAGGGAAATGTTAAATGAATAATCATATTAGTTGTTTTAAATTAATTTTTAAAATTAAATTTATTATTTATTTTATTTTAGTCTTTATTTTATCAAATTTATACCCCACCTCTCTTCACCCCTTGTGGGGGAACTCGAGGCGGCAAACATACAATAAAAAAGCAGAGCCTATACAATATAAAATAATCAACTCAATCACTCAC
>JANHGC010006042.1:448409-462667 GCA_027560395.1 Boaedon fuliginosus | reverse complement strand
GAGCATGTGTGGTTTTTGCCTCTCTCTACTGAGCATGTGTAGTTTTCAAACTGACTGAGGCATCATATTCGAACCTCTGAGATGCCATGTTTTATACATATAAATTCCAGATTTGCCCCAGCGGCGACGGGGCTCAAGACACACGGAGCAGCCCACCCCGTCAAGTAAGGTCACCTATGATGTTGGAGAAGGCACGAGGGCTTAAGAAGGCCCACAAACAGCTGTGGCCCAGTGCCCCTGACAAGCCCCGGCTGCCTTTCCTCAGAGATGGCCTGCCTTAGGCCCAATTATGGCCTTTCTGGAGCAGAGATGTGGGAGGGGGCTCCAGGAGCTTCAGAAGGCCTTCAAACACTCTGGCACAAATATACTTCTTTAAAAAAAAACTGAGCAAGACCAGGTAATCTGCTAGTAAGTTTAATAAAGATAGAAAAAGATAGTTGTCTCTGCTGAGACTACATGTGCGTTCTGAGGTAAGGGAGGAGCATGCAAGTTCCTTTTATAGACGTGAGGCAACATCTCCCCCTACTGGTGCCAAGGTGCAGCCCCGCACAGCTGTTGCCACCCAGAGGCACATTGGGGGCAGTGCAGGCACACGTTTTTGTGTGACATAAACACTTGATCAAAGAACTGAAGAGAAGAAAAGCTGGAGAAAGGGGAGGGAAAAATTGACATTGCAATACAGACTAAAACAGGGGGAGTGGGGAGAAAAAGAAAATAAACCCCTTGCATTCTTGCCGGTCAAAGGCGGATGGGAAATCCATTCCTTCGGTCAAGAGAATTAGACCTTCTTGCAAATGTTGTGGGTTCTAGGAAATCCCCATTTTCTTTATCTAGGAAGGCAAGGAATAAGTTTGGTAGGATTGGTCATGGTTTCCAGATCTTTTATTTTTTTGTTTAATTTCATGGCTGGATGGCTTTGAGGGTGGAGGAAAAGAGGCCCTGGGTGTAAAAAAGGCGAGAGTGAGACCAGTGGGCTTAAATGGAATGTCCAGTTTTCTGCATGGCTTCTGAAACAAAATAAAGGTTGTTGTATGGGGCTCATGGCTATCGCCTTGTTATTAGCATTGCTTCCATTTTTATGTAAGGAGGAAGGGAGGCAGGTTGGAGGCAGGCAGGCCAGAATGTCATTTTATAAGCTTTTTAAAGAGTTGTTCTCCTCTATAGTAGAGTAAAATAACCTGGGAAAAAAAAATAAAGCAAAGTGAATGTCCTAAAATGCATTTCTGGGAAAAGCATCCTAGTGCCCTCAAGGGTTTGGACTGGATTCTTATCTGACTCAGCTAATAGTTACAGGTCTTTTGTATTATCATTTCAACCCTTTAGAGGACACTGGTTGAAATCTCCTTAATAATTATTTCAAGCAGTAGATGAGAGCACAAGCCAATTTACAAATTAGAAATTAGAATTTAAAAAAATGCTGTTTAGCAGTTGTTGAAAATCAAAACAATCAAATAAAACTAAAAAGTCTAGCTATATATTCTAAGGGTATAAGGTGTTTTGTCTGTCTAGTAATCGCTCTATTCCTACAAGTTCAAAATCAGAGCATTTCCTGGAATGATTAATAAATTACAGAATATTCTATCCATAGTGAGATACGTTTAAAAGTTTCTGCAGAAAAAGAAGTCTGTTCAGTGTTCACATTCAGAGCTTTCTTCCCTGCAGTCTCATTTCCCAAACAATGTCTTAAATGATTTTGCAGGATCCGAGAAACTGGTCAGAATCTCCTTCAGAAAATAGAATAGAATAGAATTCTTTATTGGCCAAGTGTAATTGGACACACAAGGGATTGGTCTCTGATGCAAGAGATGGTAGGAGGGCTTCTCCTAAAATCTACTATCATGTCTACAGTTTTCAGTGTGTTCAATTCAAGATTGTTCTGGGTGCACCACAAGGCTAGTTCTTCAACTTCCCATCTGTATGCAGATTTGTTATTATCTCAAATGAGACCAATCACTGTTGTATCATCTACAAACTTCAGTACTTTAACAGAGGGATCCTTTGAGTTGCAGTCATTGGTATGTAGAGAGAAGTGGAGAGAGCACACAGTCCTGGTGGAACCCTGTGCTAATTGTACAGGTATCTGATGTGATTTTGCCTAGTTTCACCTGCTGCTTTCTATTGGTTATTAAAAAAGTTATGATCCACTTACAAGTGTGGTCAGGCATGGCTAGTAAAATCAGTTTAGTGAGAAGAATATTTGTAATGATGGTATTGAATGTCAAGCTGAAGCCTACAAAAAGGCCCTTTGCACAGATTTTTGGAGATTCAAGTTGTAGGATGTAGTGCAGAGCCATATTAACAGCATCATCACCAATCTATTTGCTCAGCAAATTGTAAGGGATCTAACAGTAGAACCGTGATGGATTTCAAGTGGGCCAGCACTAACTTTTCAAAGATTTTCATAACTACAGATTTCAGAGCAACCAGTCTCTAGTTATTCAGCTCCTTCTTTGGGTTTCTTTGGCACTGAAATCATAGTAGAATGTTTGAAGCAAGAAGGAACATAACACATCTCTAATGATTTATTAAAGATGCAGGTGAAGATGGACACCAGTTGATCAGCACAAGCTTTCCAACAAGAAGGAATGTGCCTTGTTTGAGCCTGGTGCTTTTCCAGGCTTTTGTTTACAAAATAGTTCTCATAAATCTTTTCTGCAATCATCAGAGATTTGGGTCCCAAAGGCATTGTCAGTTGTGGAAGGCTAGGCTGTTGTTGGTGTATCTAAGATGGAGATGGTGGCAATAGTTGACAGTGGTTTCCTCTCAAACATACAGTAAAACACATTCCATATCATCTGCCAGTTGTCGATTCCCTTCAGCATGGAAAGGAGATTTGCTCTAACCAGTGATATTTTAAAGAGTTTTCCACACATTTGCTGGTTCATTTGTTAAGAGCTGATTCCTCAGCTTTTCAGAGTACCTTCTTTTTGCTGCTCTGATCTCTCTTGTTAATACATTTTTGGCCTGATTGTACAGCATTCTATCTCCTTTCCTGTACGCTCAATATAGCTGGTTGAGTTTAGCTGTCAACAAAGACTTGTTGTTACTGTATATTCACAGGCTTCTGTGAACATAGGACTTCACAAAAATTAATATATAATGTTACAGTATCTGTGAGTTCATCCAGCTCTGTAAAGGCATCTTCGAAAATGTTCCAAGCTGTGCAATCAAAGCAAGCCTTTAGCTTTAACTTTGTCTCCTCCGCCAAAGACTGCACTGATTTAATTGTTGGTTTTATAGTTTTTTGTCTATAAATCTTTGTCTACAAACAGGTGATTCATACAATGATCAGAGCTGCTCGTAGTAAAGACCAATAAGCATCTTTTTATGTTATGTAGCAGTGGTCAAAAGTATTATTGCCTCTAGTAAGACCGAATGTCTTTGAAAAATTCTGCTATCATGTGTGAAAAGATAGGTTGGCATTTCCAGTTCAGAAAATAACCAATATATTAGAAAATAACCAGCATATCATAAAAGGGGTGGGATTTTCTTCTTCTATCAAAAATGAAAAGACTTCATACATACAGTATGTATATAATGAAAATCAGTAGGAAGAACACAGAACTTTTTTTTCCCCTGAGCAATTATGAAAACTAAATTATCTTGAACAGTGTGATGCACTTCTGGTCAGGGAGCAATTTCATTCTATTGATATTTTTCTCAGTGTGTTGTGAGGCAACTGTATAAGAAACACGAAGAGAGCTCTGTTTATTATCAATCATGAGAGTATTAGCTTTTTGAAAGCTAAATATTAAGGAAAATCAAAGCTCATTCTAGGGCTATATCCAAATGGCATTTGGATTTTAAAAGCAGGCAAATTAATGGGAAGGACCAGCAAAATAGCAACAGATTAGGAAAATAACACAATATAAAACATAAAGGTGGAGAAATATTGCCTGAATCTGGTAAAGAATTCTGGCAAACCAGATGTCCCAAAACAGCCAGTTACAAGTGTGACAGAGCCATCTTAATTTTGCACAGTATGAATATTGCTTCAGATACTGGAGCTAATACAGAATTATCATGAGTACTAGCCACTGATGGCTTTATTTTCCATATAATTTTTCCAGTTCCCCTTTCAAAATAGTCCTATTGTGCTAAATATACAACCCTGAAATATATTTGCCACTTATTTCCCATTCCTTGTCTAAAGTTTAGAAACTCCTGGCTACCCATTTTTGCTTTGAACAATCTTAATTAAGATTTTACTAGAGAAACAGAATACTTCGGCACTCTAAAAAAATAAGACCTATTGAGGAGTGCAATTATTTTGGGATTCCTAGGATAGAAGCACACCACTAGAGCTTGACAAGTGAAACTTTTTTTTCTTTTTTTTTGTTACGAAAAAAGAAAGATATTCTGTTTGATTCCCCACATCCTTAGTAAATGCATATTGTTCTTGGCTGTTCCTTATTAGTCATGTTTCTCACTAATCGCATTGTCATAGCTAACCCAGCCCACTGATCTTGGGCCTTTGCTGTAAACACCCAGGAGATGTCAGTTTGTTTATCCTTATAGTCCAAAAGTTACATGACAAAAGAAAAGGGAGAGTGAGGAAGCAAATGTCAGAGTTCTTACTATGCTTTGCAAAGATCATGGGAAAGAGGAAGCTTGTTGAATTCTCAGGTCAGGAAAGATTCTGTAGAATTTCATGCTGTGTGGCAGTTCAACCTGTTCCTTGACCAAGAGGCCCTGCTCACAGTCCCTCATGTCTTGGTCACCTTCTGAATGGCTACTGCAATGTACTTGACATGGGACTGTCCTTGAAAAGTATCCAAAAGCTTCACCTAGTACAGAAAGTGGCCGCGGAGGCAGTTATGTGTACTCTTGGATCAGTGCACATTACATTTCTGCTCTGCAAACTGCATTGGTTAGCACTATGCTTTTGGATCCAATTCAAGATGCTGATAATGAACTATAATATCCTTCATGAGGTGATACTGGATTATTTCAGGGACTGCCTCTCCCTAATTATATCTACCCTTCCTGTTAGGTCTGGCAGGAAAGGCGATGCTTTGAGTCCTTTCTGTTAGGGAATGCTATTCGGTGGACCCAGGAAGAGAGCTATTTCTGTCATGGCAACTGCCCTTTGAACTGCCACCACCCTGGAGATCAGATTGGCCCAGACTCTAATGGTCTTTCATGCCTTAATGGTTTTGCCATCACATATGACAGTGATGGCTAACCTTTTTGGCATCAAGTGCCCAATTGCATCTACAAAATGCAATATGTGCACATCCCCCATGCATACATCTTGCCCCGTGCATGCATGTGCATCCCTGTGCATGTGTGCATGTCCCCTGTGCATATTCATGCACCCGCAGCATATGCGCACACCCCCATGCATGCACGTGTGTCCAGTGTATGCTCCCTGCCCCCCACATGCACTATGTAGGCCTGTTACATGTGCATCAGAATAAATATGCAGGGTCCAAGTGAGGATATCACTGCTTTTAACTTTCCCTAATAAACAAAAATAAAACCTTTGCTGGCAAGTTGTACATGTAGCACCATTTAAAAAACAACTATATTTTACCTACAATGGATACAGTCCATTTTTCTTTCAGAACTCTGCAATCCCATTACACATATTTCATTTTTAAAAGAGAAGGTAGCTTGGAATCTAGTCGCCCCCCCCCTCCACAAACACAGGCAATTTCTGTTGATGAAATGAGAAGGACAATTGACTGTCCCCTCTAGTTCATTGTAGCCTCAAAAGCCTTTCAGAAAAATCACTAAGATTATCAAAGAGGTTTGAAGAATCTTGAAAAGGTGGGTAGAGGAGAGCAGAAGGAATTCTTCTAATCTACCGTAATAAGATTTTGCCCTTTAACTCTAATTCTAGGGTTGAATTCAAGATTCTCTATATTTGAAATAATTAAGAATATACTTTTCTAAAAATATGTTGTCCTCGGCCCCTTGTATTAGATATCTGTATTTTTCAAAGAGCATCCAGTAGGTTTCTGAAGAAAGAAGAACAAATTCAGCAAATCCCCATGGGAAGTAAAGCATTTTTGAGAGCAGGCATTTTCCTCTGCCCTTATATATTTGTCACACTTCTTTCCCACATCAATCTCATAAAACATTCCTTGTCTCACAGTTTGAAATATTGATATTATCCTACAACAGAGATAAAAACACAGCTGAGCAATATAGGTTGGTGATAGAATTATTTGCAATACACAGAAATCTCTGCTGATGTGTAGGGTTGGCACAGTATTAAACACATTACTTTTGCTGACAGGCATTTTCATTTCCTCTCGCCTCGCAAGTGAGGGGAATTGGAAAGAAATCTAGTTTTCAATTCTAGGCCCATTCAATAAAAAATGTAAACCCCAAATAATGGCAGAATTGGCAGCAGCAAGTTAAATCAAAAGGGACCACACAGGAAATTTATTTTCAAAAGCTATATAAATAAGGAGAGGAAAAAAGGCATATGATCAGTCTTTCAGATTTATGTAATCTTCAAAGAAATATCTTTCAACACCACCACCACCCCCATACACACCAACCAAAATGTCTGGTTTTCACTCAAGAGAGAAAGAAGCAGGTCAAATGATATATTAGGAAATGTCTTGCATCTTAAGGAATTTTCTCATTTCTGAAATCGACAGCTGTGTAGAACATAACAGAAGCTGAGAAAATTTCCATTCACTTGCTCCAAACATCCGAAGCCATAATTATTCCCAGTTTTTGAAACTGAAACCTAGAAAGACTTTTACTCCAATCTACACAAAATGTTTCTGTTGTTGCACATTTACAGAAAACTATGGACTCCAGCTTTATCCAATAAATTGCAGTGGAGCTGGCTTCTCAATTGTTTACTGGATTTTTTTTTTTTTAATATGACAGGAGAAATTCAGATTTTGTTAGCATGTTTTCTCTCATTCAGCAATCCGGATACTCATCTTTCTTTTTTTTTTCTGAATGCAGACTTGAGGCTTTTCTTCTGTCTAAAGGTGATATATACTCTGAAGTTCTTTCATGATCAGCATAGTGCATCAGGAAAGATCCCCATGTATTTCCCTCCTATAATTTTATTCCTTTAACTCTAGTCATAAAACATAAAAGTAAGTTGTTACTCTTTTTTACAAGAAGATGTCTAACTTTCAGATTATAGGACTTCAGTGAGAATATTTAGCAAAGTAAGCTTCCAAAAGGTTGTTTTCAGAACTTCATATATAATTGAATATATAAAGAACTAGAAAATTGTTGAGCGTGCAAAGATGTGTTAGCAATGAAATTCATGCCATGAAAGCCTTACTTAAACTATATTTCTATGCAGAGATATATTTGCACAGTTGCCTCTTAAAGTTCAATTAAAACATCATGACAAATCTATTTGGGGAAAGTTGCCACTGTATTTCCCCAAAATAACATAAGGTGGAGTGTGGAAACAGTGACAATACAGATGCTGAATTAGATCTCCGTGCCTCTATCATTATTACTCATATTGGCTTATTTGGATTTATAGCCCAGCAAGATTTGGAGAGCCACAGACATAGCAGAATTGAGCTAATAGTTTAGATGGGATTAAGGAAAATGCTATTGTCCTTCCTGAATGTTTGTTTTGCAATTGTAATTACTTTATAGCATATTATTAGCATTAGAGACTTAACATGAATTTAAAAAGAAACCAGGTTTTTGTAGTACTGAATACTCTTTTAGATAAATATATTACATCATGGTCCAATTTCATGAAATTCACTATCTGTTTACTGTAAGATCAGAGCAATACATAAGATGGGAGCATTACGTAGTGTTTGAGTTGCCTGGACGTTGTCACTGAGAAATGACAATGACACTCCATATTTCTTATGACATCTATCCAAATCATTCCTTTCCATTCTGCTACTGATCAATTAAATTTTGCTTAGATATACATTCTTCCAACTTCAAATACATTCTGCTCCCTTTCTGTACCAGCCTTCATTTTAATTTGTTTTTATATAGACAAAAAATATGATTTTTCTTGCACATTTTTCTATTTATTCTGTGTAAACCTCTTCCAAAGATTGACACTTTATCTAATACTTCAATTTCCCAAATGATTTTCTCTGATACAAAACATTTCATTACATTTTTATACACCTTCTGAATTGCAAAACTGTAGACACTAGTATGTAACTGTATAATTGGATAAGTTAAATTGAAATGCAACACAAATTTCTTCTTTTGTAGACAAGCTAGAAAATAGGAAATGTAGTACAATAGAAAGGAAAACTGGTAAGGGGATCCAACAGTCAAGGAAGCTTGAAGGAGAATTAGGTCAGAACAAACAATAAAGAGAAACAGAAAGTAAAATTTACATACAGCCAACAGGATCTAAGTCAAAAACCAACAAACATTCTGCCTGCAACATCTTTATACTTTCTGTTTAAAGTACTGCAAGAATCAATGAAAATAGTCAAAGGTAGCACAAGAGAGCTTAGACAGGAGAGGGCAGAGGTCCTCTTCTTGACATGGGTTGGCCAAGAATATAGACAATATAAATAAGCATGAAAAAGTAACGGTATAAATCTATGGTCAACATTACTTTGTATATTGCTAGTAAGGAAGACAGTGTATTTAGCATACAATTTGATATAGATACAAGCTGCTTTGCCAATGTTCCTCCAAAGTACCGAGATGTCAGTGAATCTTCACAATTGAGTTTGTTTGTTTGTTTATTTATTTATTTATTTATTTAGCACATATGCTATCCATCTCAGCTTATAACTCATAAAGCAACAAGATAAAACATTAAAAAGTTAAAACAATAAATATTATTTTAACCAAAATTTACTTAAAATTAATGAAGATGGCAAATAAGTCATCAAGATGCATATAGGGAGGAGGTGGGGTCTTATCTCAGGTGGGATCATAATAACCAACTCCACACACATTGGGGCCCCAGCCTCATCTGCAGAGCCAGATTTTCAGGGCCTTTGAAATGCCAAAAGGGTGAGTGCGGATCTCGCCTCGTGGGGCAGGATGTCCCAGACAGTTGGAACTACAGCAGAAAAGGTCGTGAAAGATGTTTGGTGTTGGAAGCTGTTTGGTATTAAACAAATAACATCTAGCGCCCCTTTCTAAAACTATATGGATAATATAAACACATGAGTCAGTGTAGACTCACTAGTAGGAAACATCTAGTAACCTTCCTTAGTTTGGAATAATGTTGCCAAGTACTGAGAAAATGGCTGAGAATAGTTTGGTGATTTCATCTGTGTTATTGTTTATATCAGATGTAATTATTGAAAAGAATAGATATATTTCTAATATGGAATTAATTCTATACACCCAGGACTGGAATGAGACCAAACCATTTTTTAAATCCACACACTAAAAGTAATGCATTTTTACTTATCAGTTGGCAAACTTTCACGTACTTAGGAAAACTTTAAAATAGTAGTCATTTAGGAATATCTGAGTTTATGTTGTAAAACAGAATGAGTAACATAAGATGAGATTTAAGGGAAGACATGGGTAATCAGGGAATGCCATGTTAACAACAAAAATGAAATAGATATTAATGAAAGAACTGTCTGGTCAAAATGTGCAGATTACATCATAATTTTCAACATTCTCCAAATCTTAGGAAATAAAATATCTCCATATTTTCACAAAAAAATGATGAACAGAATAATCTTTGGAGTTTTGCAGTTTGTTCACTAGCCTAGAAGGAATTTGGAATAGAATTACAAATATAGATTATAGGTTTACATATAGAAGGGATATGAATATATTTAGCTTAGATAAGTGGGAAAGAGGTGGGTGTCAGTAGGAGACTGTGACTTCCAGAAAATAGGTGTGGAAAAAAAGAGCAATCCATTTTAAAACTAGGAACATTATTGAAGTTAACAAGGCTTTTTGTTGACATTTAGATGCTCTAAACAGAAGCTAAAATGGGATTTGGCAGCTTCCCACTCCACTGTATAGGTTCTGAAGAGTGAAAGAAAATAAAACTAGAAGGTTGAATGATGAATTTCTCCTCCTCCCACTACAAACACACCCTACTCCTACACACTAATACTGTGCCCATTCATGTCAACTGAGCAATCAAACAACTTGAAAGGAATCATGAAAGAAAATAAAAACAAAACTGCTTATCAAAGATAGATAATGTAAAGGTTGTTGAAGTTTCTGACCATTTTGAAAGAGATGGCTACTCTGTGGAGATAAATATGCATTCAAATTCAAATTGCAATGCGGCTAAAAAGATAAGCATAAACTATGAAAATGTATTTATAATTTTCTGAATATTTATAGCAGACCATTAAGTTGTATCTGGCTTAGTCCTACCTCTTTCCATGTATTTTCATATCACCTACGCTACTTTACTCTGCCTGGTTATCTTTAGATATCTTTGACCTGGACTCCAATAATCCTTTACTCCTCTAATCCACCACTCATTGTCCAGATAGTCTGAAGTTTGCACCATTTATCTAATTTATCTAAAAGGCAGCATTATACATCATTGTGTATTCTCCAGGGTAGCAATTCTGTTCTGGAATACAGTATTTTGAGCACAGGAACCTATCCTATAAATGATCTGATCTGATCTGATTTGTACCTTTGAATCCATGGTGACTCCTGGCAACTGCCCAGAAAAGTGACTGCAATTTTCTTGAGAGATTTCAGAAGTGGCTTGCCTTTGTCTCCTTCCCAGGGCTGAGGGAGAGAGAATGACTATCCCAAGGTCACTCAGCTGGCTTTGTGTTTAAGGCAGGGCTAGAATTCACACTCTCCTGGTTTCCAGCTTTAATCACCATGCCAAACAGGCTCTTGATTTGTTTTATGATTTGTTTTCTCAGTATGATTTATGACCCCCATTTATTTGTACAAAATGGTGTACATTATTCTCCTATTCCATTGTAAAAATAATTCTGCAGGAAAAGTAAGGCCGAGAGATTCATCCTGCCAGGTTTGGTGTTTAAGGGAAGACTAAATAAGTTGTCTTATTTTTAAAAACATCTTTATTTTACTCTTAGGAACATTTTTTTTCATGTCAATGAAGTATCAGTTTTTCCTTGTTATAAAGTTTCCATGTACCTACAGAAGAACTTAAGAACAGCCTGTTCCCATGTTGCTTTGATTATTGTAGCATCAAAGCAATGATAATAAGGGGGAGAAATAAGTATCTGTATTAATGACAAAAAAGATAATGTGTGAAAGCATCCACGTGTGAAAAAGTCTGGGTAAAAAACATTTGGAAAAACAATGGGAAAAGATGGGAACTAGCTAGGAAGGGCTAATTACCTTTTTCTTTCATTGATGACCAAGACAAGAAAGACGGAAACAACTGGTCAGATTTTATGGTGGCCATAAGTGAAACTGAGCAAGTGAAATTCAGCAGCAATCCAGATTTGTTGCCAGCCTACTGCAATCTATCCTGGAATTTCTGAAGTTCTTTTAAGAAACAGTTGGAAACAGCATGACAGATAAGGCAGTTTTGCACCCCAACCAAACTAGCCCAATATTATTAGTGGGGTTGTTATCTCAGCTAAATCTCTTTCTCATCACCTGTTATCTGGTGTTTTTTACAGGAAATGCCACAAACTGAACCTGGGTCACTTGTCTGCAAACGATATAATCTGCTATAAATTATTTTCCCTCCTGACCCAGTTCACAGATTCTAATGAGCTTCTCAGTAAGCTATAAGATAAGAAGCTGACAACATAAATGCCATCTTTCCTGTGAATTTATCAACTATCCTTTCATAAATCAAGGTTGTGTTGTTGTGGTTTTTTTTGGCAAATCTCAGTTTACCTACAAATGCAATTTATCTACCACCTGAAACCCATTGAACTCCAAGTGGCTAGAGTTGGGGGGATATAAATGGGGATAATAATATATTGCCCTATTACTGAAAAGGGGTGTTGTAAAGATTACCAGGATAACATATGTGAAACACTTTGAACACTTTAAAGTGCTATATAAATGCTAATTATTATTACTGTTACAACCCATTCTGGGTTTTATAGCAGATGCACAAAGAACCCCCAATGTATCTATAGTTTTTCCTACTTAATGGATAAGCATTCTGCTTTGTCTGAACATCTTGCAATTAGAGTCCCACTAATTTAACTGACTCAATGTAACTTAATTTGCACATCCTGCTAACTAGAATTCATTGGAAACAATACAACATCCCTTCTTTCTTTTCAATCTAAAAGAGTGGAAGAGATTTCTGTACAACCATTTCAAAATGTGATAATTACATACATGGTTATTTTAAACTTTCATAATGTGTATAGTACAGACCCTTAGTTGATGACCATTTCATTTCTCATCATATTAAGTGGAACATCTAACGAACTATAGTATAACTTTTCAACCTACAACAGAAATTCTAAAAATCAACACTACAACTTTTCAAATTATGTAGTTTTAAAGTAGGCATAGCAAATTTGATCAATGTGTATATGCATACCATTTCCATGCTTGTTTCATTTACATAATTAAGAAGCACTTAACAGAAAAAAACTGTGCTAGATAGGAATTGATCAAAATCAGGTATGGATGCAATAGATATTAGAAAAGTGACATTGCTGCTCAGTTGCTTCATGACTTGGTAGACATCAGTTCTCCAAGATTTTATGCACCTTTGCATTTTGTAACCTCATTCTTGTGATATCATTAACAGCATCAGGTCATCTTGTCTTCTGCCAGCCTTTTTTTTTTTTATGCCTTAGATCAGGGGTGTCAAACTCGTGATGATAGGTTATCATCATGTGACATCACAACTTTCCCTTCACTAAAATGGGGTGGGCATGGCCAGCACATGATGCATCCGGCCCATAAGTTTGAAAGCCTGCCTTAGATTTTCCAAGCATGAGCATTTTCTCCAAAAAAGTGTTGCTTCCATTCCATGTGATGTACCCAAAATAGGTAAGTTTTATCATTTTTTATTAGTGCTTTCAGTGAGCTGCCTGTTCAGTGAGCTGTCTGTTAACTAGTGTGGAATTATTTGGTCTGCTTCCTATCTATGATACATTACTGGTGTAGAAGCCCGTAAAGAAACCAAATCCAGTGTGGTGAAAGTATTACTTGACAATGTGATTAAAAGAAAAACATAACCGTGAAGATAATAGGAAGAAACCCAACTTTTGTATTACAATATATTAGACCAATGAAGATGCAATGTTCTGAGATCACTATATAATTTCAACAAGTTTCTGGCTTTTTTATCCCATGGAAAATACTACTACAACATTCAGTATCAGATTTCTAGAGATAACAATGTCAGAACTCACTATATCAGAACTTTTTGTTTTATAAGAATTCATCCTTCCATTCACCACCCCTAAATAGATAATATTAGCCTATTTGTCTTTTGTCTAATACATCTAAATTTAAAATTACATCCATTTTTAGAAGAATTGTTTGTTTTTCTTTTAAAAAATTAAATAGGATCTTGTATGTTTAACATAAGCATGGAGACAAGTCTGAGTTATAAATTGAAAAAAAAAAAATGAAGGACTATATTTTTTGGCTTACTTCATCTGAAGTCTCCTAAGAAAGAAGTCCTCACTGCATCCTAAAATTATGACACTATGGGAAAAAAACTCAAATTAAATACTTTCTTGGCTAGCTGTTCCTGAACTTGTTTCCTTCATTCTTTTCTTTTTACTTTTGTAAATGATCCTGGTTGATAAACAAGGAAATAAATACATGGAGAAGCAGGCTAAGGTTTTGCTCATGTTGGATATACAGTATAAGGAAAGGAGTATGTGAACATGTGCATGTCTAATTTAATGTATTAGAGAGCCTATAGTTCTTAGTTTTAGTTTTAGTTTAGTTTAACTTTTAAATTTTTAAATGGTATTATTGTTTTTAATGGTTTAAGTCCTGTTTATTTAATTCTTTTTTAGTTAAATAGTATGCATGGGTTGGATGAATGTCTGGGGGGGGAGGCTTTTTGTCATCTATCTGGGACGGTCAAGGCTGGTGTGGGACAGGTAGCGGCTGTAGGGGAGCCTGGGGGACGGCCTATCACCGTGGTGACTGGGAGAGGCAGGTATGGTGGGAGCTGCGGGGTGAGCCATTACCGGGGACCGCGCACTCGCCAATTAGTGGTGGTGTCGCGGTCCGACCCCGCATGCTCGTCTCAGGGGCCCGTTGACCAGGGAATCCAGGGCCCTGGGCTCCGACTGTTGCTTTTCAACGCCAGGTCAGTGGTTAATAAAGCTCCTCTTGTCCAGGATTTAATTCTGGATGAGGGGGCCGACCTGGCGTGCATCACTGAGACCTGGTTGGGGCCGGAGGGGGGTGTC
>JANHGC010006042.1:430855-443381 GCA_027560395.1 Boaedon fuliginosus | reverse complement strand
CCGGTAGGTTCTGAAAAGCGGGGGTGGGGGGTGGGAGCAACCCAAACCCCTCATTTAAGAAAGAACCGCGTGTGGTTGGTGGGGAGAGATGGGGGGGGTGTTAGCATTCCCATAATATCAACGCCTGGTTTGCTTCACCAGGGTGCATTACATAAACTCCCATTGGCTAAGTTTGTACCACATGTTAAAACCCATAAGTCATGGTTTACAAACCACAATGGATATGCTCCATGCAACCTGCTAAACTATAAATAAACCAAATGTTGCCTTAAAGTGTTTTTGAAGCCTAGCTAAGGAGGGAGAAGCAATGCAAATCCGACATTGAATGTTATGTAGGCATGTAGAAGTGGCCTGTGAAAGGAAAGACCATCAAGAGAGCTGGTTGTAGGTTTTTTTAAAAAAAAGTTTGTTGAGGGAGCTTTTTTCTCCCCTGCCCAGGACTAATATGACAAACGATTCCATAGAATGAGGAGTTTGTTCTAGGGGGAGAGAGGGGCACTGGCTAACTAAAGTCATAGAAGGGCCAGGTATATGGATTGGAAACTCTAGAAGTGATCTGAAAAAATCCATTAGAAATAATTAGGGAGATGAGGAAGCCTATTTACGTGACTAGGCTCACTGAGATCAATGCAAGTACAAATAGGGAACAAATAAACTTAGGATACTGAGAGAGAATGGAATGGGTCACAGCATTTGGAAATCTTTCTAATTTTCTTTTATTAGCATTTTAAAACTTAATTCTGATCTTTACTATTGATTAAACAGATATGTGGTTTGAGGCCGAGAAATGACTTAAATTATTCTTATGGTATTGATTTTTAAATGTTATTTTAAATATGCCCTTTAATATGTGCTTAATATATTCATTCTTAATCTTGGCACTAGAAATAAGTCTAATAGAATTAGAAGGATAATGTGGAATTGGAGTTCCAGTCCTTTGGAATAGAATGCCAGCCATGCATGACAGGCAGAGATTTTGAGATTGGATGTTGGTCCCAGGATGTAAAATGCCTGCAACAAGAAGGACTGGAATGATACACTTGGAAGTCCAGCCTCTGGACATTTGGTCTCTTGAAAGGGATGGCACACAAATCTCAGGGTTCTTAATCCAAGGAAATCATTCCATTTATAAAGATAGTTATTCTACACTCTACATAGTGTATTAAATAATATAAAATCATCAATCAAATCAATTTTACTGTAAATGGTTTTTTCACTTTTAAATTGTTTTAAAGTTCTATATTTTATATTTCTAGATTGAAATGCAGCTAAGACACCTTTTTACATAGATATCAGTTAATAATAGTTTTTTGTGTTAAACTTCCAATGTGTTCCCTTAATTAAATTTGAGCCTGAATATTCAGCATCAAACATTAGTATATTGCATCCTTACTCAACCTGTTGACCTCCAGATATGTTGGACCAGAGTTTCCAACCTTTGGGCCAGCATTATTTAGTAGTGTTGGCTGGGAATAATGGAAATTCTGGTTTAACACCTCTAGGAGATAGCATATAAGGAAGGAGCTCTGATTTAATATGCTTAAATTATATTGTTCATAAAGTCCCTAGAAGTCATGCTTTTTTATACAGCCTTGGAAGACAAGTGCTTTATAAGCTACCTTATTTCTCATTTCCATATGGGACACTTGCGAATGAATCTTCTGCATATTTTACCTGCTTTCTTTAGCAGTTGGTTGAGGTCCAGGGAACTTGCTGTCATTTTAAATAAGTTTTTTTTTTTTACCCCAAAGATAATACTGGAAATATATTTGGATTCATTTCTTCCACTCCCACCTGCAAGGATTTTTTTTTTATTAATCCACATAAATGATGACTATTGTCCATCCTTTCTCTGTTTTATTTGATGTATTTTATTGAAGGTCAATAACATTTTAGTGGAAGCAATTACTACAGATTCCTAGGTGTACCTGATATTGTGGTAGCTTCTTCTTGGGAAATAGAATTAAAACTGTAGGAATTGTGTCAGTATATGTACGAAGGAGAAAGAAAATAGCTGATCTGAAAAAAAGAGGATAAAATGCAGAGAGGAAAATGTATCAAGGGAGGAATAGGACAGCTTCCTCTTCCTCCACCACCACCTCCCTTCCCCCCACATTCTAAAATCCAATGGGTTTGGAAGCTGGAAAGGAAAATCAACTGGTACTAGAAGCTGCATAAGTTTCTTAGTTTCATTGCTATTTCCTGAACAGAAGAGGCAAACTGCGGGAAGGAAGAAGGAAAAGCACTGTCTCAAACCTGGAACATTAGCAACAACTCCTGTTAGAAGCAAATTCTATTTTTCCATCATAAAGGTTATACTCCTTTCCTAACTGCTGGTAATGTTTGGCGACCTCTAGAGGTATTCTCCCTTCAATCCAATGGAGAGATACTCACAGGCTGAAAACAAATAGAGAAGATAGAATGCATTGCAGGAAAGCTAAGAAGAAATGAATGATACGGTGAGCCTCCAAATAAGCCAGTTTAGGATTGCTACCATGGTTTTTTTTTAACCATTTATTCATCACATATGTGAACAAAAGATATTCCTTCAAACGACCACAACAACTTTCTAGTTTATTGGGACTGCAACTCCTAAAATTCAGAACAGCTATGGGAGTTGTAGCCTTATCATACGTAAAAAGCACTAAGTTGAAGAATATTGAACTACAGGGTTTGTGGAATAGGAGGAGTCAAAGTCTTTGTCTATCAGTAAAGGTCATGGTGGAATTAGTTAAAAACAGCTTCTGTCACCATGTAGAGATGCACGTTTCTTCAGTCTTGTTGTTTGTTAGAAAGCTATAAAAAAATCAAATAATGACAACTTCCCCCTCATTGTCAGCCCCATATTTTTAGCCTTCAAAAAAATGCTGGTTCAGTCCATTTTATCGATATTTTGGTATACAATTCACAAGATGTACATCCCGACCCAGGATGCTGGACATCCTGGTACTACATGTTTAGGAATCACTAAAAGAAAAAAAGTTTGGGATAATTGGGATTTCAGTGGTTGCAGGAAGGCAAATTATGATGTCCTCTCGGTGATAAAAAATACCCTGTTCCCAAATCTGATTTTGTAAGGTCTGCTTTGCCATCTCAATGTTTAACACTCGAGTTCCCCTTGACTGGGGAAATGAGGCGGGGTATAAATCTAATAAAAATAAATAAAATAAATAAATAAACCCTCCCACATCCCTTTTCTGTTTTTCTCCTTTAATCTTGCAAACTCCTTCCTTTCTGGTCTTAAATTCCTTGTGTTTAAATGGAATTTGATAGTAATGAATTTTCTCTGGTTTAGACTCATTACTTGGAAGTATTCCAAAATGAATTTAATAGAGGAGTGAATCAGGACTTCCTCTGAAAAGTCTTCTGGTTATGAGGAAGAGGTGGTGCCTATTCAGGATTAAAAAAAACCTATGGGAGGCTGGAGAAAAATAGTAGGGCAAAACATTTGCTAGAAGCAGAAACTTCTAAGGGTAGGAATTGTTACATTCAGATCTCATCATCTTAGTCTTAACAATTGAGACATCTAAGGTTGCACAGGGTAGACATACTGAATGGTTGAGTCTAATTCCTGGCAGGAGCAGCACTGTTCAAGCTGATTAATTAAAATACAATTTGCAAAAATCCAGAAAGCCACTGGATGGTAGGAGAGTTAGTTTCCGATACATTTTTCAACCATCTAGTGGGTCTCTAGACTTTTGTACCCTGGATATAGCAGCCCAGTATTAATCAAGTACATTTCTGGAGGGGGGGGCGGAGAGATCATTGAACCTGGCAGATTTAAGTAAGCTTGCTGTTCACTTCTTCTTGGTGGCAACCTGACAGCATTTGCTACACAGGGAAAGAAAACAAAATGTGAATTCTGACCATTCTTTCCCCTTCCTGATGCTGTTTGTAAAAAAAGCAATTGCCTTCAGTTCTTCTCAGACACTTGGTTGTGATTTTTTGGGAAGAAAAGTAGGAGCCTCTATCATAGTTTGAGAGTTTGCTCATCTCTACAGTACATGCAGATAACTTGGATTGCAGCTCTCTTTGGAAGGAACATGAGAAAAAAAAGGGGGGACTACAAAGGCATCTGGTGTCTTATCAAAACACATGCTTAATTTATATCAGTGTTTCCTTCTATGTTGTACGATAGAGATGCTCAAAAATTGGATGAGTGACAGCTTTGCTGACTCACATTTCAAGAAAGTAGAGTGAAGAGCAGGCTGTCTATGTTTATACACAGTATAATTTATTCTTTTCAGAAAGAAACATAGTTTTTTTTTAAAAATAAGCCAGTCATGCCATCTTCAAAAGGCTAATAGAAAAACTATGAAATTTGCATAGAGCTTAGACACCCATTAAAATAATATTATTAAAGGTTAAGAGCACCTATCTCTATACTGTCTTGAGTGGGTACATCTATTAGTGTTAAGGTTAGGCAGCCCTTCTTATTTTATTAAAATAAAAGGCCTTTGGCATGACTGCAAATGTAGCATCTGTTTGCTGCTCTTTAAAGCACCTCTCTACCACCTGTTTTAGGCACAGCTGCTTTAATGAGCTGCACTGTTTACAGTCCCACAGGCCTCAAAATATCATTCTGAAATTATATCTGAAGTACTGCAAAGTTCTAATTAATATGACTTTACAGAATATATTTGCTAACTCTTAAACTTTTTTACTCTGTCCATTTGTGGTATTTAACCATGAGCTAAGAGAATAACCGTACTCCCGATTTATAGCATCAATCAGATATATCCCTAACATGGCCAAACATTCATGTTGTCATTGTGATGATTGGATGATGCTATAAAGCGTGGACATAGGTGATCTTAAGGATAAAAACTGATAAAATCAAACAACAAATACAGTGCATTTCCTTCTAGTATTGTTATAAACTGAAATCTTAGCCAGAAATGTTGTAACTCTGGGAAATTCTGTTAATCTTCCATCTTTATTATAGAAAGTGAGCTTCCCTATGACTAGTACTTTTCATACAGTCTAGAAAACAAATATAGCTTCTAAATAAGTCAGAGTTGGGGTGATCTTCAGTTCTTGTTGTCTTAAGGTCAGCTGGCATAGGGTCTGCTTTCTTCATTCTGGAACAATTATTATTCATGAAACTTGTATTTTGCTGACAATGTCACAACAATGAAACACACACACACACACACACACCTATTCATATATATTGCATTTTATTCCTGACAACGCCCTGGACAATAGTTTTCTTGGAAGTGGTTTGACATTGTCTCCTTCCCAGGGCTAAGAGGGAATGACTGGCCCAAGGCTTTGTTGTCTAGATGGGACCAAACTCTATGGTTTCCTGGTTTCTAGCCTGGTGCCTTAACCATTACACCGAACTGGCTCCCATAGTTCATATATTGTTAGGGGATATGCAGTATGTGCAAATATTTGGGTTTGTTTGCTACACAGATGTGACTCAGCTAATTTTACAAATGCAAATTTCATGTTGGGCTTATTCTTTTATTAGTCCAGAGGAAATATCATAAAATAGTAAGCTAGATGACAAACAAAGGAATGAAAGAGGTGGCAGAAAGTGTGTGTGTGTGTGGGGGATACAATTTCTCTTGAAACTATGGAGTCTGTACTCATAACACTGTTAAAATAAAATGTGGGAGGCAGTTGCTAAAAACAGTCATTACTGTCAGGTTGCTCCAGAGACTGTGTGATTTTTAGCGTGCACAGCTGATGTTCATGAGCTATACTTAATGGGATAAATTGGTAAAGTAGGACAATACTATCACTGATAAGTATAAATGGTACACCTGCCAAAGCACTTTCATATGGTTTTATATATAGGATGCAGCACAGGAAGTGGTTTCTTAGCCTGATTTAAAAAAAAAAATCAATAGTTCTGAGGTGACAATCACCACTTTAATTTTTGGCCAGGCAGTTCAGAAGAAATGGCCCAGAGTGTACTAGAACTGATTGTGGAAATAATACATCTCCAAACAGTAAATGTATGTTAGAATTGTACATAAAATGTGTAGTGAAATACTTGCATTTCAAGAAGCATGAATTTAGAGGGCAAATCATCATTAAAGTATATGAGGGAGACTTGAAATATTAAAAGCCAGTGGTGAAGTACAAGAAAAGGTGAATTTTCTAGTACTTTTCACTGTTTAATCTCCTCCTAATTAGTAGATTAAATAGACTATGTGAACAGAGGTGTCTGCCGTATCCAATGCTTTTGTCAAAATAAGTTTAAAAAAGCCCTATGTTGTAAGTTCTGACCCTTTTGTAAATGTGTGTATGTGTACACAAAAAAGGCAGAATTCACACAGCAAAAGCATGAAGTTAGTTTGTCTTCCCTAGATACTCCCCTCCCATAGCTGATGTCCTTGTATGTGAGAACCAGCATTTCTGGCACAGATTGAGTTTAAAATGGTGTGTACATTTTTGGCTTTGCCATCCATACTGTAGCACAGTATCTCAGTGGGGATAAACTTTGTCCAGGTTAATCAAACGGTATAAAGATATAAACAAACTAACATTTACAGGGCAGAAACCATCCATCCGATTGGGTGTTTTGATTTTCTTCACTTTAGATCTTCTAAAGCTGTTTCCTGCATTGTATGCATGTTAAGACAAGAACATTTCATTAAAATCTCAGAAACATCATTTTAACATTTGCAAAAACAATATTTTTGTCATCAAGGGATTCAGGAGTCCATTTTTGCCTGGGATGACAGTGGATGTTTTATAGATTTTTCTATGGTAATTGAAACTTGCTTGTTAGTTTTGATGTGTATGTGTGTGCACATGTGTGTATGTATGTGTAAGTTTTGATGTATATGGTGTGTAGGTATATGTGAACTGATGTTCAAAAGATGGCATGATAAATCCTGCCCCCTGAAAAACAGACACATACACATCCATCATTACACATTTCTATGTTTTAATGTTAGTTTTTATACTTCATAATTATCAGAAGGATTTGTATTGTATGTATATGTGAGTGGTATCCCTGGTTTAATAACACAGATCTCAAAAACGTACACTGCTTTTACATCACTGAAGCAAAACAAACCCTTTCCTTTTATTTCTCCTTTGTTTTGTTGAAACAAAAAAAAAACATTGCTGTTATACTGACACAAAATATATATTTTTCCTTCTGTATTTTATTTTTGTGCCTGGCCTGACAAATTCTGACTAAAAATGTTGCATTTGAAGTTTCTGATGTAGGAGCTGGCCTTGTACTGGGCTTGCCAGAAGTGTCAGTGTTAATCCAAAAATCACCTTGCTTCCCTGCAGTTCTAACAGCAACCTGTGCCTGTTGAAACAGGACTGGAGAATTTTACCAACCAGCATGTTCTGTGTAGAGAGATTTCCTGAATTATGTTTACATTTCTGCAAGGAAGCCAAGTTTAAGATTAAAGCCAAAAAAGTGACAGGGAAAGAAAAAAAAAGCTTTAATTATGCTTGGTCTATAAGGCACAATTAGCATTTAGAGGGAATAGAGAAATCAGCATTTGTTATTCTATGTGTAAGTTTATGTGCATAACATGTGTGAGAACGTGTGCATAATATGTGGTAGATCCATTAAGTATAGAGATATAGGAAGCTTTTCAGCCTCTCAAACAGTTACTAGCCCTGCTTAGCTCCCTGCTAAGTCTTATTTAAAGCTGGTCCCAATGGCTAGCCACCCCTTCTCTGTGTGTCTTCATTGCTAGGGCTAAGCTGTTGAATAATGCATACCTTTGGTTAGGGGATAAACTGAGGGGATTTGCCTTTGCTTATGATGAATTAATTAAGTTGGTTTCTTCTTTGCTCCTTTTCAGAGAAGAAGGTGCCTGCAGAACAGTAGTTTGATACAGCAGGTGGCTAATCGAAGCCCATAACAATTGCTAAATGTGTGCGTTGAAATAATATGAATAGCTGGGGAGGAAGAAGCATTATTGTTGAGGCACCCTCAAAGCTAACCTGTAAATAAAAAAGTAAATGTGTGGATGTTGGATCTTGTGGCGGGGTAGCCAGAAGCATTGTTTTTACACAGTTCTATTATTTCTACCATATCTGACATGCAAAAATCCAGAGAACCATTAGGTGAGAGCAAAGACTACATAGCTCTCGTTGATCTCTGGGGGTTTTGCAGACCAGATTCATTTATACAACTTACATAGCCTCTGCCTCATAGTAATGACTCTGGATGATGATTTGATGCTCTACTTTAGTGGGGAAATGTTTTACAATAAATCCAGGAAGACATGAGTATAATAGTATATCTCTGTACTTGTGAGTGTACGTGAATATTGGATAGAGCAGTGCAGCAAAATAATTCAAAAATGGTTTTGAGAAGTGCTTTAGAGTGACTTCAGAATGAGTATATCTTCCTGCTATTCATTAAGGTAGCTTTGCTTTTTTCAACTTTTTTCAGAAGCCTGAAAAAAAGTTGGACTTTTTAAATAAACACCAAATAAATAAATAGAAAACACAAAGATGGAACAACATTGCTTTCATCATCAGGGTGGATCTAGCAAGAATTGTACTTGGCTACAATGTAATCTATAGCAATAGCACTTAGACATATATACCACTTCATGGTGCTTTTACAGCCCTCTCTAAGTGATTTACAGACTCAACATATTGCCCTCAACAATCTGGGTTCTCATTTTACCGACCTCAGAAGGATGGAAGGCTGAGTCAACCTTGAGCCTGGTGAGATTCGAACTGCCAAATTGTAGGCAACCGGCAGACAACAGAACTAGACTGCAGTACTGCACTCTAACCACTGCACCACCGTGGCTCATGATTGATAGAGTTACCTAGTTGGGTAATGAAACATCAGCAAGAAAACAGCTAAGCTCAGAGAGCACCAAGGACCCCTCATTTCAACCTTGAGCTATAAATATTCTCCTTTACTGGAACTTCTGTCTTAGAGGATTAACTATCAATAGTAAAGTAATTAGCAGTCAAATAATGTGCCATAGACTAGTGTATGTTAAAGTACTATTGAAAATATTAAACGGTGTGACATATCTATACCTATAAAGATCAGAATTGTAAAAGCAATGATTATTTTTTTTTTATTATGTGGTTTTTAGATTTTTATTGATTTTAATTTTGGAGTTTTTAATGTTATATTTACGATTGTAAGCTAACCAGAGTCCTGTGGGATAGGGCGGCATATATATTTTATTAATAAACAATAAATTAATTAATCTTGTAACACTGTAATTAGGTGAAAATTGAACTTTGGAAAAGCAGGACAGAAACAAAGATTGAGAAAGACCATCCTGAAGATCAAAATGCCCGGTGCATAAAAGTCATCATCAATTGATGGCACATCATCATCATGACCATCAAACTATATAGAAACAGTTATACATTTATAATAAATGGATTTATTATATTTCATTTCATCCAGCTTAACCTCTTCCCATTTCCACAAAATCCAAGTTATACTATCTACTATTTGTTTAACTAACATTTTATTAGTATTTTTGTACTATTTTCACTTCTTCTGAAAATTCTTTTTTTTTAAAATAGTCTTTATTAAATATAAAAACGACAAAAACATACAAAAACAAAAACACATGACATCACATTTATAAATTTGATAAATGTCAGGCATTTCATATCCCCACTAACATCCTCTGGTATATTCTATTACCATCACTTCAATCTCTGTTGACAGCTTCTTCTTCTCTCTTCGTTGTTATGTTTATTTACATATACACATATATACATTCTTTTCTAGCCTTTTATTTCCTCTTATGTTCCATCCATAAATACCATAAATTCCAACTTTCATAGTATATTGATTCCCATTTATCTTTTCATAATAAAGTTCAGCTCTCCACAATCCATTATTTTCCTTATCATTTGACTTTTTGTTGGTAAGCTTGTGTTTTTCCATCCTTGTGCGAAGAGGATCCTGGTTGCTGTAATTATATGGACTATCAGATAAGTCATTTTTCTTCCAAGGTTTTCCGGCAATATGGCTAGCAGAAATATTTCCGGTCTTAGTCCTAGATTAATGTTCGTTATCTCTTTTAGCCATATCCTGATTTTAGTCCAATATTCCTTAGCTCTCGGGCATGTCCACCACATATGAAAATAAGTTCTGCATTCTTCTCCACATTTCCAACAATTTGGCGCTAGGTTAGGAGCTATTTTGGCTAACCTGGCCGGTGGGAGATGCCATCTATGGGACATTTTTAGGAGGTTTTCTTTATAAGATGTAGCTAATGTCAATTTATAATTTTTACACCAGATTGATTACCATTTGTCGAGGTCGATCATGTACCCAAAGTTCTTTGCCCAGGTAACCATTGCCTCTTTCACTACTTCGTCTTCCATTTTCCTCTCCAAAAATAAATTATAGCTCTTTGTAATTAGTTTTTCCTCTGACTTTAATATCACCAAATCTAAATTTTGCATTTCTCTTGCTATCCCCCAATTTTGTTTATCTTTTATAAATCTCACCCTGATTTGTGTATATGTTCACCATGTTGTTTCAACACTTTGATCTTTAAGCTCTTGTTCTGTTTTCAGTTCCCCTTCTTTAATTAAAATTTCTTTATAAGTCAGCTTTTTCCCTGGCACTAGAACATTTTGGTACACGATCGCCTCGACTATTGACGTCCATATTGGCATCTTCTGATAAAATTTCCCCTTTAGTTTATTCCACGCCTCATCTAGCGCTTTTCTGATTTTATGTCTTAAAAAGATTCCATTTGGTTTAGTCTTGTCATGCCACATATACGTGTGCCATCCTATAAGCAAATCGGGACCTTCAATAGTATGAATTCTTTCATTTTGCAACACTATCCACTCTTTCAACCAAGTTACCACCACGGCTTGATAATACAAAGACCAATCCAGGAAACCAAATCCCCCTCTCTCCATAACCTCCTGTAGTAGCTTTATTAACTAAAGCTATCCTCATACGATTGTTGATATAGGGATAGGATAAAAAGATAACATTTTGTAAGTTATCTTGAAATTCTGGAGAATAGGTAGAATATAAATATAATCAATTTAATCAGTAAATAATACAGCTATGAAGATCTTTCTTTTCAAATCTTGAAGAATAGAGGGATATTTAAATACTCCAAATCAATGGATGTATGCCAAAACAATGCTGACAGGTGCTGGCTCAAACATTTACTAATTGAATAGTTGGTAATGACAAAGTTACGAGCGCCACTTTCTGTGTGACATGCTCTTTCACTGTAGTGTACCTGTCAATGGGGCCTTATATTTCACTGTGTTAGCCCATTTTCATTGTTAGCAACTAACAGACAACTTACTAACAAATTAATTGATGTTAAATATTGTCCAGAATCCTGTCCTGCCAATGAAAAAGGAGTCCTTCTCATCAATCATGCCAAATTTACCCATTAACTATGCCAAATATCCTGTCATCCCATCCATTATAAGTCAGAGATTCTGGGCAATAGTTTTTCCCCAGAAATTAGATTTATCCCATCACTGACTGCTTTCTGAAAGATTAAGGAAAGGGCTTTTCTGGAAGACATTTTGTGGTTGATTAGATGATGCTTTCTATCTGATGATGCTTTCTAAGGAATGTCTTAAATTATTATGCATTATTTATGTGAACACCATAATTCAAATTGATTTACTTAGTTAATTCTTTTTTAAATTCTTTTATTTTTATATAACATAAAATCTTTCATCGAAGGTGTGCATCATCCGGTTTACAAAGTGTAGTGCTTCCAATGTAATATAAATGTCCATTATATTTACCTCCATTTTGATCTTTTCTACACTCAGGTGGCTACATACTTGATATTGCTGATATATCTTGCTATTATTATTCCTAATAATTTACACCTTAATCACACTTTACATATATTAATCAATTACCTACATCATAGAATAACATATCCATTGTTTTTACAATTCTAATATTACCCAATAACCTTTACATTAGTCGTTTGCCATCCTCAGACTTCAATATAGTAATGATACCTCTACCACTGGTTAGACGCCAGGCATACATACAGGTAGTTCTTGAGCAGTGGTGCGATTCAAATTTTTTTACCACCGGTTCGGTGGGCGTGGCTATGCAGTCATGTGACTGGGTGGGCCGGCGCATGCGCGCACACCCTGCACCCCGTTTTTGACCTAGAAAACCTCCCTGAAGCGTCCTGGTGGCAGCCAAGTAGAGGCGCATGGAGACTCCTGGAAGGGGCGGGGAGGACAGGGGCCAATCAGGTGGTATTTGTCTGTTTGCCAAACCAATCAAAATTATCACCTGAATTAAGAAATTGGGGGGGGGGGGTAGAAAGATGTACCCAAGATCCTACACCGTGATGGCGAACCTATGGCATGTGTGCCAGAGATGGCACGCAGAGCCCTCTCTCTGGGCGCACGAGCCATCCCCTAGCCCAGCTCTGCCACGCATGCTTTCCACCGGCCAGCTCGTCTTCGGGTCTCTACCGTACATGTGTGTGGGGGTTTGGTGCACACACAAGGGGGTCACACGTACATGCGTGGGGAGTGGGGCACATGCGTGGGGGGTCAAGCCTGCATGCACAGGAGTAACTTGCAT